>PVJA010051456.1:0-12828 GCA_004027025.1 Myocastor coypus | reverse complement strand
CTCTTGATTGTAGTGTGGCCTCTCTTATTTGGCATAATCTCATGTTGTTTGGTTCTCCATAGCCCTGGGAACAATGGGTTACACTATATGCCAAATAACCTCCGTGTGTGGCATGCCGTGCAATCTAGGTTTCAGAAAGTACTCTACAATATTCACACAGCGGTAAGATTTCTCAGGGTACATTTCTGAGACTAACAATAACCAACATGTGACTGTAGAGAGTTCAGAGAAGAAATAAAGCTACAGAACTAATATAAATTATAATACTACCTCATCTACCTACGAAGAGTTCCACCTGAACAGTGGCTAGAGGTATACAAAACATAGTAGGAATTCACTGTTGTCCTAAGCAAGCCCTTTTTGATGTTGGGCAGTTTCCTTGAGTCCAATTCCCAATCACTAATAACAGTTCTCAAAAATATTTATGGATGTGAAAAGCACCTGTGTTTCTCAGCTTGTATGTTTCCCTAAATTTTATGGACTCCTTCCTCTCCTGTGCCCTGTCTCATTATGGATTTTCTTAGATGGTGGTTATATTAATAGTGTGCACACAGGCCTTACAGAAATCATGTCACTGGGATGAAATAGGTCTCAGTAACAATAGGATGCGTACCAAGAGTCTAGGTACAAGACTGTACCCAAGTCACCTTGGTCCGCTCTTAGCCAACCTCCGGATGAAGTACGAGTCTCTCACTGGTTTTCTGTCTCCTACAATAGGTTATAACTCATTACAAGAAATTGGTTGGTTGTATGTATATGGTCCATAGCCACAATTCGTGACATGTGTTCAAGCTTTGTGTATTTACATGTGTTATGGTTTGTGTGTGTGTTTGTCCCCTCAAAGCCTCATGTGGTCACTGAGGTACAGTTGTATCATTTGTCATTAATTCATCATCCAAGGCTGGGATTGTGGGGCTGAGTACTCCTGGGATTACAGGTGTGAGTGCTACACCCAACCTGGGTGAGATAGCCTGAAAGTCGCATAAGAGAGACAGAGAGACACACTTGCTCTCTCTAGCTGTTATTGCTGTTACTCCTCACTTTAGCTCTTGCTGTTTTGCTGCCTTCTGTGACCATGAACTGCGGCCCTCTGTGATGTGCCAGTCTGCCTTGGGACCAGCTCAGTATGGACTGAAACCTCCAGTAACTGAGAGCTAAATAAACCTTTCCTTCCTGTATTTTGAGTGTCGGGTATTTGTCCCAGCAATGAACAGAGAGTAACTAAGACAAAATGTAAAAAGAATCTTCAAAAATATAATTACTCTCCATCATCTGGTAACTACCTACCCAAGCACAAATCATTGGAGCTTTTCTTTTATACACTCTTTCTTGGCTCTTTGGTGCTAACGTGTTTTTTGTTTTTCCTGATAAGTTACGAGATGGGAAAGAGATCTAGGGAAGAGAGGGACAGAAGAAGCTAAAAGAATTAAGATGTGTTCTGTACCTGCGCCATCTCTCCTTGCTGAGTAGAGTCACTATGTACTAGAAACATGAACCAATAATATATATGTATATCTAATGTACGCATCTACATACATACATATCCCATCTTTTAAGTTACAAAATGATGCGATTAAAACAGCCTTGAAATCTAAAACCAGAGTCATTTTTGCAGAGATAATAGATAATCAAGTAGGTAAACAGACAATAAACAGGAATATAAATAGACAGACTGGCATGTCTCAAGGCTTTAGTTTTGTGTGTGTGAGTCTAATAAATCAGGGATCATTCCTTTTTTTTAAGCCAAAAAAATGTGGATTTTCCCTGAGTCCACACATAACAGAATCAATTGATTTTTTTTATGAAAGGTGGAACACTAAAAAGACCAAGAAACAATATAATATAAAGAAATTTTTCATGATTACTTATGAAAAATTAAAACTGAAATAAAAAAATGATTTATTCACTTATGTCAAAGCCTACATATTCTGTAAGATCAAGAGTAGGGATGATCTGTAGAGTTGTGAAGCACCACAAAATATTGGAAAGGCTACCTGCTGTAGATCTCCCGGCAAATCATTTAAATTGAGCCTTTTTGCCACCTATCAACATGTTGATAACTCGTACCAGGCAAAAGTCCTTGAGTATTAAGCTACTGTACATAAAGTTCCCATCATATAGTAAATACTCATAAGTAGAAGCCATTACTCTTTATTGCCATAATTATTATTTATCTGAACTTCTTTTAAGATCATTCATTGATGGGCCACACTATTTCTTACTCAATGTCATTTTGTCATAGGAAAAGAAATTTTGATTGTCAGAAGTCCTTGGTAGAGATTGCTCAATAATTAATAAGGAAGTGAGGGTATTTTCTATCAAAGTGTCCTATCAAGCCTAAACAAGGTTGGCCAGATCATTAGCTGTCAAATTACTGTGTTCTATTATGTTGCTATACTTGCTGAAATATTTTATTTTTGCTCTGAAGGTGGTTGCAGGCTTTGCTTGCTCATCATTTAGCATGAGAGCCAATTAAGATTTTCTAATGACTGGAGCAATAGATGTAAAATCATAGTTTTCTGTAGCATCCTGTAACAAGACATGGATCTACCTGACCTAGTCTAGCACTGTTTCAACTTTTGTAAGTGTTCGTGTACACACGTATTTCTTACTGTTTTCACTTCAACTATACTTCACCTACCTCAGTGGATAGATAGTTCCCCTCAATGGGCTAAATCTTCCTACTTCTGAGATTTTTTTTCCTCTGCTCACCCTGACTTTTCAGATCCCACATGGGCCACAAGGTCAACCAACTGCACTGCTGAGCAACTATGACGAAGTCATTGGTGACATCTTGTTCTTACCAAATGAATTCCAGATATCTAGTTCGGTACTCTGACACAGAAAAGAAATGAGTCGGGAGGTGTTTCAAGCTAGCGGTTCTCTTGGCTTCCCCTAATGCACTAACCTTGGGGGAATTAATATATTCTATATAAAAGTAAGTTGTTCTGTGTTTCTTTTCCTTGCACCTGGCATTGTATCATTATAACACTTGTTTACTTATTTGACTTCAAAATTGACCCTAACAAATCTAATCCAGTCTTTGTCTTCAGAATAATCAGCCCCATTTGTTCTAGAAGTGCTCTTTGTGATTTGGGGGGGTTATTAGACAACTGTCCATTTCTGATTGCACCTCATGTCCTAACATCTGGATGACCCCTTTGCCACCCACCCGCAATCTACAACACCTCGGCTTCCCATCTCTACCCAGTGACATGTGAATCTATTTTATTTCCCATGCTGTGTTGCAAGCTTCTTGAGGGCCAAATCATATCTAATTTTATAAATGTCAAAGGCCTTCCAGAGTAAAGAGAATTGAGATGATTAGAGAATGCGTGAGGGTTGAATATCATTCCTTGAATAATCAAGGCTGAAGCTCTCTGAGCTCCTGTGCAGCTAGTGGGTGATAGAGGGGATCTGGTTGCTGGGGTGTGGTGAGACTCAAGTGGAGTCCCTTGGTTTAAAACTCTGAGAAAGGAGAAAAACCAACAGAAAGCTGCTGCTTATCACAGGGCCCTTTACACAGAGAGCATTATTCTGGAATGGCAGGGGCTGTAAAGTACTAATTCCTCAGTCTTGAGCATTTATACATGTTCTGTCCAAAGCACCAAACATCATCCCAACATCATCTTCTATGGAAAGGCTCAAGGCCAGGCCATTCACTCCCCTGGCCTCCACCCTCCAGAGCCCTGCGTGCTCCCAGAGTCACAGCTGCCCCAGCCACTGCCTTGCAGCAAGCACATAAGCCTTCCCCAGCAGGAAAGGAAAATCTCACTGTTGTTTTAATCAAGGTACCATCATGAACCCTCCCACCTACCTGTATAATTTGATATTTTAAATTTAATCTTTGCATGTGAAATTTATTGGTGTGTTTACATGCCTAGACCAAGTTTTTACTAGCATTTATAATCATTTTCAAGCCAGAAAAATTACTAATAAAGTCTTTGGCTACATGGAAATTTTAATTTATGAAGTAATTTTCTTTCATTTTATTTTTTTGAGACAGGATGCTTCCATGTAGCTCAGGCTGACCTTGAAATTACTATGTAGCCCAGGCTGGCCTCAGATTCACGGGGGCTACCAGCACGTGTGTGCTACCACGTCCAGGTTCTAAATTATTTTTGTCTATAAAGAAGTACATTTGAGTGATCAATAAGCATCTTGAAAACATAAAAGAATGAAATTGTATTTTATTGGGGTCACATTATTTGCAGAAAATAGCAGTATAAGTTCAAGAAGAAAGAATAACTTAAAATTTCTGTTACTAATGTATATTATGTGTACACACATATATTTATACATGCATATGTAATTTCCTATAAATGAATATATATTTTGATAAACAACAATTATGATACAACCTCAGTTGTTTGTATTATTTTGAATACAACTGAAATAATAATAAAATTTTTTCCTGATCTCAGTATAATATACTGTAAATTATATGCTTCTTACTTAAAAATTTGCTAATCGACTATGGAAAACTATAAACTTAAAAATGTATGAGGGATACCTTTTTAAAAACTAATGTTAGAGCCAGCCAAATAGCTCAGTGGATTAAAGTGCCTAGAAGCAGACATAGGGGCTGGGATTTGATCCCTGGGCCTGCTGTGCCCCGCAGAGCACACTGAGATGGCAACTGAGACTGGGTGTGGTGGTGCACAGCTGTTATCCCAGCTCTTGGGAGGCTGTAAACAGGTGGATCACTATCAGTCAAACTAGTAGTAAGACCCTAAACACCCTGTAGACCCTTCCCTAAAACACAAAACAACATCAACTAATGTTAAGATATGTGAGCAACAAAAAGAGGCCAACTTCAGGCTTGAAACTAAAAGAAAGATAGGTGAGACTGGTGGCAACTGGTGTACCTCTAGAACAGGTGAAAACAGAAACAAGCAGCAACAGTTGCTGGGAGGGTATACACATGCACACACTCTTTCTCTTGACTGCATTTAACCCACCCACTCTGCTCCATTTAGTTAGATCCATGGTGAAGACCACAAAACATGAAAGGACTCCAGAACCACAGACTGTGAGTCTCACCCTGTTCCCACCTTACACTGAGCAGCAGGTTTATGTAGCAGTAGCCAGAGGATACAACTGCACATGGAGGCTGTCAAGCAAGTGAAGCCAGGGCACTGCCCAGGCCAGGGCAGCTGAGGAGGAGCACAGGTCCATCGGAAATGCAAAGGGCTTGGAGTGTAGGCAGAAACAGGCCTCTTCAGGAGCTGAACAGTTAGAGACATGGCTGTAAGCTGAGCAAAGATAGCTCTATAAAAACCCCAAAAAGACAAAAGTGTCCACTTTGTAGACAGATGCCTGGAACACTTGTGGACCCTCCTGGGGCGTTGTGAGAAAAGGAAGATTTGGATTCAGGGCCAGAGACTGGGCTGAGAGCCCAGAGGACGGAATGACTAAGCCTTGAGGCCAATGCATGCCTTCTTCGTGTCATAGGCTGGAGACCTCTGCAGTGGTGTGGGACACACCTATATCTTTTGTTCTAGGAGCTTTGAAAGCTGCCCCAGAATTGTTTTCACTTGCCTTTTTTAATCTGGAGTGAATATCAAACAGAAAGCTGAGAAAATATTTACTCAGTAGAGGTTTAAACCAGCACAGTGTAGGGAAAAGATACTTGGATATACTAAAATTTTTCACATTGCTTTTCCATATTAATCAAATTCTAAAGATAATTACTTAATCTTCCACGTTATTGCCCAGTGTAGAAGAGGCTGTCTCTGCCTCAGGGGCAAACGCCAGATCATGACATTTTCAGGACCATTTTCAGACCACAGGATGGCAGATTCAGTATTGTCAAGGACAGGAAGAATGGGAAGTGTGATCCAGCTGTTCAGTATCATAAAAACGTGTCCGAAAGGTGTCCTCTCTTGCCTGCATTCACATAGGCACATTTGCATATGCTTCCAAGATGCAGATTCACTTAAGATGATTGGTTGGTGCTCACTCCACAGACAACAACCCAAAAAATTAAGCCTTTGCAATTCAGCTCTGGCCCAAGGTAGGTCTGGGGCGTTCCTCCCCTTGGATAAATCTTCCTCCTTCCTAGGGATGGTGTGTGTGTGACACGGAGAAATGAGCACTCTCTCGGAGCCAGATGACCTCAATTCCAGCGTGGCTCCGCCATTTCTTATTTGTGCGACCTCAGCACCTCCCCTTCTCTCTGGTAAAATGAAGATACTATCTACCCCAAGAGATTATTAAATAAGAATATAGGTAAAATTGGAGTCATTGTTAATTTTCTTCCTTTCTTTTTCACACCTGAGAGGTATTATCACAGCTGAAAGTGCTGGGCTTTACATTTGTCTCCATCTGAGAGCACAGGGACAATGAAAGAGAAGAGAAACATACAAGAATAAGAACATTGTGTGGATTCAGCAAGAAAAGACCAATGTTAGGAAAAGCAGAAAGCCTCAAATTACAGGAAACTAGGTTAATTGTTCCAGAGCTTTCTCTGGTTTCATTAAGTGGTTGGAAGCTTAAACCATTTCCCTTCATGAATATTAAACAAAAATGCATCTAATTTAGCCTTAAGTTGACCTTTACATGTAAATTGAGTCACATATGAATATTAATTTTTTGAAGTAAATAAATAGGGCTAGGGAGATAGCTCAATGGAATAAGTGCTTGCCTGGCAAGTGCAAGGTCCTGAGTTTAATCCCTGGTACCACCCCCACCAAAAAAATCTTAGTGAAATAAAAGAAATAGCAAGAAGATGATTTCATGTTATGAAGCTTGTTTTATTTTTCTAGCAATGAAAGGTGGTAGAAATGCCAGTGAAGTATCCGGCATGATATTGGTGGTCATGAAGACGGGGATGAGACAGTGGTGATGGAGGCCTAGGACTCCCTGTAGATCCTTCCAGAATTCCAACTAGCCCAGTACTTGCTGTGCTACTGGCTTTGTTGGGGAACTTTCCCGTTTATTACCTTTTCGCTATCATAACAACCTTACCTAGGTGAGTATTATTATTCCCAATGTGAGGAGGAGAAAGGTGAGACTCAAACTCCCCGAGCTACAATGTTGAGTAGTTAAGTTGCAGTCTGTGGAGCTTAACCCTTGGCCAGTAACATCACTGGAAATCCTCAGCGGACCTCCAGAAACTGGCAACAAAAGATAGTGAACCAGAGCAATCGCCTGGGTGGAATCTTCTCCTTGCCTGTCCCATGAAACTAAGGTCAAGTACAGGTCTGTAGAGCCAGGCAAAGGGAACTATTCTACCTAAAATCAATTTTACTTATTTGCACAAGTTTAGTCATCCTTTAACAGTCTGACTTTCAGCACTTATTAATATGAAAGACACTGAGAATATGGTCATTGTTTTTCCTACTTGTAAAACACAATTTCAGAGCCAGTGATATAGCTCAGTGACACAAGTGCCTGCCTGGCAAGGAAGCTGTCCCAAGTTCAATTCCCAGTACAAAAAAAAAAAAAAAAAAAAAGGCAATATCAAGGAAATTTCACGTGTGCTGGTGCATGCCTCTAATTCCAGCACTTGGGAAGCTGAGGCAGGAGGATGAGTGTGAGTTCAAGACCAGCCTGGGCTACAAAATGTGAGTTCAAGGCCAGCCTGGACTGAATAGTGAAATCTCTCTCTGTCTCTCAAAAAAGAAAAAAGAAATACCGAAGTTATTAAGAAATGTTTAAAATTGCAGCTATGTTTATTTTACTATTATATATTCTACCGTATCATATAATACATTTTATAAGATTTTATAACAAAAGTTTCCTTTTTTTTTCAAAACATTCTTGTTACCAAGAAATAAATGAAATTTTCTATAGCACTTAAGACATTCAAAGGCAGAGGTGGCATGAGAACAGTTTTGTGTTTATTATTCCATTTTGGCATTGATGTTGCAGTATTTTCCACAGGAGATATATATATATATATATATATATATATATATATATATATATATATATATAATTACTTAAGAAAGCAAGTCCTTCTGCCATGGGCAAAGTGGTCATCTCTAAACTACTCCCAGAATTTCTACTTTATCATCAGGCACCCACATCCAGTGACATTTTGAAAATCCAGCTTGCATGACTTTCAAAAATGTGCACCAGTGCCAAGAAGCCTGCACTAACTCCTAATGTCACTCATGGGTCCCAAGTGGCACATACACCCTCATAGAAGAAAATGACAGAGCTTGATTACTTTGACATAAAGGGATAAAAAGAGAAGCCCTCCAGAGCTACCCCAGGCCCAGCGTGTATGTGAGACCTGCTCTGCACTCCCAGACCCCTCCAGACCCAGCCCAGGCCTGGCTGTGTGGGGGCTTCGCTTCCATGGACTGCAGCAGGAAAAAGCTGAGCACAGCAGCCCGACCCAAGCTTGGCACATCTGGACCAGTTCAGACTTGGTAGATCTGGATCTGGTAAACTGAGATTCTTTGCTAGACCCAGATCTATGAGAGTATTTTCTCTCTTTTTCTCTTGATCTACAGAGGGAGTAACAGGTAACCAGGTGAACTAGTCTTCCTGGAAGTCCGCAGATACATCAAGGGGAAGTGATCAGACAGAACTTATGGGGACTAAATTAAATACAAATTCCCAGTTTAATAATTGTTTAGCTACACAGACATAATATTTGCTTTTATTGTCTAAAATATAAACCCATTAGCTACAAAAGCCTGTTAACTGCTAAATATCACCACTCATTATTAGTGTTCCTAGAAGGATAAAAAGAAAACTTCAAACAACGTAATCTCTGGTTCAAGAAAGCAATTCATGTCTAGTAAAACTGAATAGAAAGGATAATCACAAAACAGAGCACCAAAATGACTATTACTTGACGCAATAAACACGATGTGAACCTGACCTAAAATTTACAGAGAGTGTCCACTTGAGTTCTCTGGCCAACTCACATTTCCGTCATTTCTCACCTACTCCTGGGGCTTGTCATGAGATGTGACAGGCACCAGGGTGAGATGGCTCATTTAAGCACAGATCCTCTCTGTCTTTGCTTATGGAGTTTATGCTTGGTGTCTCTTCTTCCTCATCAAGACTGGATTCTGTGCAGAAGACAGGGATGCTGGACAGCAGCATCCAGGTGAGGGGGGGAGACAAAGAGGGTCAGAGAGGCACAAGGGTGGCAGAATGGAGCACAAGGGAGAGCGCGAAACAGGGACCACCGCCCCCAGCCGCACACAAGATCCAGCACTGCCACCCAGTTGACCTAAGAGGACACCTTGCTGCAACTTTCTTTCTCATAATACCCCAGCCTTTCCATTATTAGTGCAGTGTTCGTGAGGCACCTGACTTCATATGCTTAGATTAATATTGGTAGTTTCGAAGGCAAATAGTAAGTTCCCATATTTCACATTATCTTTCTTTTTCATTAAAACTAACATGCTACAGAGATCAAGATCTAGCAGTGAGGTGATAAAAAGTGAAAACTGTAAATGTCAGCTTCATATGTGGTCATAATAGCTTAATGGCTAATCCTGGAGCAGAAATGTGCTCTGGCACATATGTATAATATATTACAGCACAATACATATAAAACACATATATAATTGATTATACGTTGCATGAATGGTATTTTTCAACTTACTATGACTACAAAAAAATTAATTTTTTCATTATAAAAATTATTTCCACTTAAATACTTCTTACTATGAAAATGTACATTATCTGTATAGTATATAAATATACCTAGCCCTAAAAGAATCTTCTTCAATCATTAAATGATTTTCATTTATTTATTTAAAATTTTTGGTAACTTTATTTAATGAATTTTTTTCATAGCATATAAAATAGTCACTGTATTTGTTTATAACACTTTTGGGGGGGGGGCTAGGGAACCAGAAAGTCACCTATGATTTGTCAACCCTTATTAACCAAGAGTGAATCCAAGCCTTAGAGTTTCCTTTTCGAAACCCATAATCCTTTACTTTAAAAATCAATTTTTCCTCTTATTTAAGGGTAACTCTTTTATGAAAATTACTTTAAACATCTATCTCATCCAAAAAAACTACCTCATCACAAATTAATTATGGAAACCTACCAAAACAATGTCTTTGAACAAGGAAAACAACACTAGTATGGGCGTAGTATTGCTGGTTTCACATGAAATAGTATTTAAATAAGATGTTTTGGCAATGGAAATTTTTAGTGAAAATCATTGATAGAAAATTGGTACTGAATGAGACAAACAGGATCCCTGACCTCTTGGGCATTGCGGCCTAAGGAAAGGAATAGCAATATCTAGACATCTATATTTCAGGCATATATAGAGCAGAAATGATTGCTAGATCCCTGACAGTCTGTAACATGTTATAAGCAGTTTATGGAACACTGTGCATAGGATACTAAAGCTGGACTTGGGGATCTAGAAAACCTTCCCAGTCCCGCTCCTGGGCTGCTCCTCCCTCAGGAATATGGCCTTGGGTTTGTCACCTCAGCCCTGAGCTTTTCTCTCTGCTAAGGGAGAAACTCAAACAGTTCTCTTATGGGACCCTACTGCACACCAACACCGACAAAACTAACAAATGGGGACATAAACAAGCTTCACTGATCCCGACATCTTGAGAGGCACAGCGTATCTGTTCTTTCAAGGCTAAGATAGAATCAGCTGCTAGGGTAACTAGCCACCTTTGTTTTATTCCTGTGTCTCTAATTGCTTGATGTCACTAATTGTATAAAAACGAACTTCTTCTTGTTTTGGGGCACAGCCTAGTTTTGAGTATTTCTAATGGCTGAGACAGGGAGCCATTAGAGTCCTCCTGAAAAATCTTGCCGGGTCTCTCCAGTTTCTTGGAAATCCTGCCACAGTATAACGTTTGTGTTATAGTGAATTGCTGCTCTATCTTAAATTACTCTGGAGCGTGTACTGCTCCACACGTGGCTCCATAAGCAGTTAGCCTCGTTCTAAGTTGCTATGGGTTATAAGATGCATTTTCTGCGCATACTATTATATCAACAGTGTCCAAATAATAGCCACTCATTTTTCCTAAGAAGTTTTCTACTGCAAAGAAAATCTATTTAAACTATGTTTGGTCTCATGTCAGAGTTACTAAGCCTATGCTATAGTTCGATTTCTTGTATAAATTCCACCTATGTGTGATGGAATCCTTGAAATCTAATGAAAATCTTATTCAACTCTTCCCCTCTTCTAGGCTTTTCGTTGATGATCTCTTCATAGTTGCCTTGCTGACCAGGTATCACCTGGTCAAAGTAAAGAATCTGCCCTTGTGACTTTTAATACCTTAGCACTTCCAAGTCTATTCCAACTGTGCTAAAGACCCTGGATACATAGCACCTGCCTCATCAAAAGTAAAATAACCAGTGCCACATCAACACAGTCCTAAGTGCTGCAAGACCAAGGACTGCCGACTCTCAGTTCATCAAACGTACTCTCCTCTGCTCATCAGAACAATATTCTGAAAGAGAAATAGTTTCTTTGTGACTGTACGCATTTGATTTGCCATTCTGATTTTATTGTTGTTGTTGTTGTTGTTTATTTGGTTTGGTTTGCTTGTGTTGTAGGAGGGGAGTTATATATTTGATTACTGCAGAGTCTCAGAGCACAGCTCAGACTCATAGTGATCCTCACGCTCTCAGACTCCCCAGCAATGGAATTACAGGTGTTCACCAACATGCCCCGACTTTGGCCAGCACAGACTGCCCTGGGACTGGGAATGGCACACCATGTGGTGCCAGAGATCGAACAGCGGTCCCTGTGCTTGCCTAAGCTGGCCTAACCAAGAGCTTAAATCTGAGGAGCTATCTCACCAGCCCTAGAGGAGGGGAAAGTTTTTGTCTATTGAGTGTTCCCAGAGCTCTGTTAATCAATGGGCATATAAGACTAGGTTACTTCCAAAATGAGGAAAGCAGGCATTGTGTTTACATCAATGTAAGACATTAGTATTGCCATGCTTAACTAGATTTCAAGTCTAGTTCACAATGCAGAGTGACCTGGCCATTAGAATTTTTTATTTTAGTCCTTTGTAGAAGACAGAAAGAGAAAATGACCACTTTGGATCACAGAACGTTCCCTTTTGGCAGCTACCTTGAGACAGCTGTAAGGTGGCTGCGGAGAGCAAAGTACATCTCACAAGGAACAAAGTTCTGTCTTTGAATTATTTCAGCTCAGTTCTCCACATCAAGAAAAGTAATCACTGGGGGAAAATGCCTACACTGTTTATTTTTAGCTCCTTTGAAGAGAACCCTATCATCTCTTTCACCTCCTTCATGAGGCAGGAAATAGTCTCTTACATTCTAGCAGTATAAACAGTTCAGCTGCTTTTTCAAATGATAGGAATCACACCGTATTTTATTGTGACTGGTGCATAAATCATGAATCATGAAAAATACAAAACAAAAAGTTCAGTTCTGAAATTTTATTTTGGTTATAAATAAAGCTAGTGACACCGTACTTTGGCATGCAGTGACTAGAAATAGTCCTACATGGACTCTGGCCCAGGTGGGGCTGAGGTTTATTTCTTTAGGAGTCAACATGGTAAGGTAGAAACAGAGGTTACTTTGACTATCGTATGCCATGTCCCAATCCTGTTGCCCAGGGAAACCAGAACCAACCAAATGACATGGAATCGATTTGCCAGTAAAAGGACCAAAGCACTTTATTTTCCTAGAGAAAATGGATGAGTTGTCACTACAAAGTGTGCCATATTGCTTAGCTTTGCCAATAAAGACAAAATCCTAGACACCTACAACATGAAGGGAGAGATACATGATTGGGTTTACAGCTTCTGAGGATTCAGTCCATGGTTAGCTGTCTCCAAGGCAAAAACATCATGGCAACAAGGTATAGTGGACTAAAGAGGCTTAGTTGATGATGGCCAGGAG
>PVJA010051455.1:0-12832 GCA_004027025.1 Myocastor coypus | reverse complement strand
GCCCTCTCTTATCTGGACTCTTGCAATAGGTTCCTGCCTCCTACAGCCTCCGGCACCTTACTATAGTCTATTAGACACCTTCAGCAGCCAGAGTAACCCTATTGAGACCTACATTAGACCACATCACCCTTCTGCTCAAAATCTCCAATGGCTTTACTACTTGATCTTGGCCCAAGTGACTCTCTGGCCCCTCACCTAGCACTCCTCCTTGGTGCCTGCAGCTCTATGCTCATCGGCTCCTTGCTGGTCTACAGACCCAGGGCCAGCTCCATCTTCCAAGACCATTCCTTTAAGCTAGAATGATGTCCCTCCATAAGACTTGCTCCAGCACTAATACGAGTCCCTATGTAAATGCATCTGTGAGAGACACAGTCCCTGTCCAATATAAATCTGCATCCCCCAGCTGCACTTTCCTCCCGTCTCATTTCTCTTCCTTGCACTTAGCAGCAGACAATGTTCCTGTGGTCAGGAATGCCTATTGTTCCATTCTTACTTGGCTGTAAGTTCAGGAAGAGCAGGGACTTAGTCGTCACTTTCGGTTATGCCCTCAGCTTCTAGAACCTTGTGTAGCTGCCAGCATAGAGTAGGCACTAAGTAACCATGAATCAAGGGCTATAATTAGATAACTGTCTTAGTCACTTTCTTTGTCAATGGGACAAAATAGCCAACACCTACAACTTAAGGTGAGCTTTACTTTGACTCACAGTTTGTAGCGGTTTCAGTCCATAGAGGACCTACTTACTCTAAGGCAGAAAGCATGGTGGAAGGGCCTCAGGGTCTCCAGGAAGCACTAGTCATGGGAGGAGCGAAGACCGAGAGGAATCTTTCCAGTCTCCACACGCCCAGGGACACGCCTCTTCCCACGGGATGCCGGCTCCTAACAGCTAGTCAGGTATGAGACCCTAAAACTCAATCATCTTCCATAAGCCCCACCTATAAGAGCATGAGGCTCTTGGAGGACATAGAGCAACCAAAAATCTGCCCATGAACCAGGTCCTCACCCACAACATCAGTCCCGACTGTCCCCCAAGAACTCAGCTCCCCTAAAGTAGGGCGTCGGGATGTCAGGTCCACTTGGACAGTCACCCTCTTTTTCATTTGCGTGGTGTTAGGACCACTGTTACCTCCGTGGTGCACCGTTTTAAACATAGCTTCCTTGCCATAATTCTCAAAATTCAGATTTTGAATTTCAAATGATGCTACTATTTGATATTTATAGCATATTTTGTCCTTTTCTATTCTTTTTTTTTTTTTTTTCTGGTTGAAAAAAAAATCACTCTGTATTTTATTGGACAAAAACAGGACCAGCACCCACTTGAAGCATTTTCATTCCGAAAAGTACAAGAGGCAGGAATGCTTGAGAAAGTGATCAGTAACGTGCCTGGGGCAGCGGCTTCTGCACTCTAATCTAGGCAATCAGCTCTGATCTCCTCAGTCTGTAGGGCCTTTCTGGAACGGAAGAGCTTTGCCTTTCATTGAAGAGAAAGGCTTGATCAGTCTGTGGAATAGAAAGGCTCTAGTAGTTGCAAGAAGGTAGCTCAAAGCTTAAACGTCTCCCTAAAGAATCTTGCTTAGGTCTGCATAAGGACGCATTCACAGGAACAAGCTCCCACACGCACAGACGGCCACAGATACTCCCCAGAGCATACGCTACCAGATCAGTTAGGGCTCAGTATATACCTCAGGCAGGCCTCAGACTCACTATGTTCAAGGCTGGCCTTGAACTCTTGATCCTCCTGCCTCAGCCTTTTCAGTGCTGGGATTTAAGGCATGCGCCACAATGCCCAGCTCCTGCTGACCATGAAACTGAGTTTCAGCAAGAGTCCACATTCAAAATAGGAAAAAAAGAAAAAACAAAAAAAAACTGGTTTTGGAAACATGGAACATGAGGCCTGATGACTCTGGGTATGAAAGAATATGAAATCCTGAGCAGGCTTTATGTGAGCATCTGGTTTTTTCCTTTTAAGCTTCTGTGATTTCCTATGACAGAGGAAATTCACTTTGGAACAACCCTGTCTGCTTTCTAGTGAATGCCTTAAAAGAAAAATTGGGATCAAAATTATGTTTATCTCATTGCTCAAGCAGGATGATAGAATCCAGAGCAGAACCATTCGTAGAGGAAATAAATTCTAGCTTCGTCCTACCCTGCGTCTCTGGGAAGGTGCTAGTCACCGAGCCCAGAGGGGTGGAGCGCCAAGGAAACATTTCTGCACAGACCGAGGGCTACCCAAGCAAGGCTTCTCCTTCCTTCAAAGCATCCCGATACAGGAAAATCTCATGCGTTGAAGATACCAATTCAGCTCAACTTATTTTATTTTATTTTATTTTTTCTTGTTTCAGAACTTTTGTTTGTTTATTCACTCATTTTTATGGCCGGCTCAGCCTGCCCCAGGGGCAGGGCTGGCGCAGCATGTGGTGCCGGGGATCGAACCACGGTCCCTGAAGCCACCCAAGCTTTCCCAAGCAGGTGCTTCAGACCACTGAGCCATCCCACCGGGCCCCTTTTCTTCTATTTTAAATTTTCAACATCTCCATAATTTACTGACAAATGTTTCTCCTCTTTTTACAGACCTCCATAAATTCATTTAGGTAAGGAAAATATTCTTTTCATTTGTTTTTTTAGTCAAACACCTTCCCAGAAAAACCTAGATTTAAGTTGATAAAATTTCCATTCAACAATTATGGGTTATGATTTTCTTAACCTATAATTTATCTGGCATAGGCCACATCCTGCTTAAGATATCCCTATGATGCATTGGAGTAGAAGTATTATGAATTATGAAAATCCAATTCAATTACCCTTTGTATTATCCTCCCGAGAGCACTCCGATTTTCCGAAGTTTGTCTTAGACATGGCCATGCCCACAATTTCCTCACTTATACACTATTGATTTATCAAATCCCAAACGTCCCACCCTCACAGTATAACTGACCGCCACCCAAATCACTACAACAAGTTTTCAGTGACTCCTGAGGACAAGAGAAAGGGCTATGATGAAGCCTTGAGCTCACTTTTGTAGCTTTTTGATCCTCCTGCCTCAGCCTCCCAAGTGCTGGGATTACAGGTGTGCGCCACCATGCCCGGCTGATGAAGCCATTTTGGAATTTAGCACTCCAAAGTGGGAGCAAAGATCTCAGTCCACTCTAGGCTGTTGCTCTCTTAATATTTCCCATCCTCTTTATTTATTTATTTATTTATTTAATATTCTCATCCTCTTTCACAGTTTATCTCCTGATCCAAACTAATCATCCCAAAGAGAGTCTTTGAAATTCATCAGCCAATTCATCTTGAGACAAACATCAACAGCCAAATGACTGAAAAAGCATTCCCATCATGCTCTCTGGCACCCTCGATCTCATTACCAATCAGCAAGCCAAGCTCTTGGCTAAAAGTGATTATTGTCACTCAAACTTCCTCTATGCTTTGGGAAAAGGTTCAGGAGCAGGGGTGCCACCGCACTTTTGACCAGCTAACAGGGCTATGAAGTGCTGAGGTGAGACCTGTGGAATGCGGATGGCACGGCTCAGAGAATGGCAAACCGGGCTGCAAAGGACCTGATCCTAACTTTCATCTTGACCTGTCCTCCTCTCTCCCATCATGCTGTGCAAACTTTATTCCTTTCCTTGTTGTCGTTCTCGCAAAACTATCAGAATCAAATGATTTCTGGCCAAGAAACCGTGGCAAATCACTTGATTCCCCCAATGGTTTTGGATGAAAATGGAAATAAGAGTCAAGCACAATTTCAAGATGCACACTGGAGAAGAACCCAGCTGGGTCTTTGGGCAGGTGCATGTGAGCTGCTACACACGGAGCAGGGTCCGGGTCGCTGGCATCTGCCTGAATCAAGCTGAACACATCAGCCAGTCTGAACAGTAGGAATCTGATTTTTCTATTTCTGTGATCTGCACCAGCAGGTTGGCACAGCAGTGCATATGTGAAACCTTTTTTGGGGGGAGGGTAGGGGAGATGTCTCTATTGACATTCTTCTGGGAGGAAGCCAAGGTGCAATTGCATGGCACGACTCACAAACTTCAAAAAACTCCCCTTCCCGGATTCCTCTCCCCCAAATCTTACTCCCACAGCCACTGTTTCTCTCCTTTCCTCTCTCTTCGATCCTCAACCTTATTCTCCTCACATCCCACCTCCTCCTTCTGGGCCTCCCTTTTCTCAAGGAGAGGGTTACAGCCTGTTCCTGATTTTTGCAGACCAGCTTTGTCCAGGATCTCACAGACAACTGAGCCAGAAAACACACACACACACACACACACACACACACTGCCCCCAGAAGTCAGACAGTGGACAAGGACCGGAACTATACGTATTTAATTTTTTTTCATTCCATGCCACCAATAGAAAACCAGTCTCAGTTTCCTCTGCATGTTCTCAAGGAATATGAACATATACTCCTGGAGTATATATAGTTCTTTATCATTTTCTCCTAGATCCTCAGAATGGCCAGAGCTGACAAAATATGAAACAGGTCAACCATCCCTGCTGCCCATGCACTACTGACCACCTTGTACTTAGTGACCTAAATACCTGCTCATTGCTGGAATTGATCAGGATAAGAATAATGACCCAAGCCGGGTGTGGTGGCACACACCTGTAACCCTAGAACATAGAAGTCTGAGGCTGGAAGATCGGTGTAAGTTCAAGACCAGCGTGGGCTACAAAAGACAAAAAAAAAAAAAAAAGAAGAAGAAGAATGACCCACCAGGGACTCTCTGTCTCTGGTATTTTGTGACTACAAATATCTCCCTTTTCTCTTCCCCTCCTCTTCTCAGTTCTGTGCTGATTTTTTATCTACAGTCAGTGTCCTTCAACAATGAACAATAAATGGATAAAGAAAATGTGGTATTTATTCATAATGGTGTGCTACTTTGCCATAAAAAAGGATAAGCTTGGGAGCTGGGGAGATAGCTCAGTAGAATAAGAGCTTGCCTGGCAAGTGCAGGGCTCTGAGTTCCATCCCTGGTATTTAAAAAAAAAAGAAAAAAAAAAAAAAAAAGGCTAACAAGTTGGCTCAGTGGTCTAAAGTGCCTGCCTAGGAAATTTTAAGGGTTGCACAGGGACCACAGCTAGATCCCTAGCACCACATGCTAACACATATAAATAAATGAAGTTTAAAAAAAATTAAAAACAAAAGAAGGATACATTTGAGTCATTTGTAGGAAAATAGATGCACCTTGAGACCACAATGTCAACTGAAGTAAATGAAATCCACGAGCTTAACTACTATACTGAATGGTCTCTCTTACAAGAGAAAACCCAAAGTGTAAAGAAAGAGCAAAATAAAAGCTAAAAAAAACAGGAAGCAGGGACATAGATTTTTTTTTCTTTCTTTTTTTTTAAAGTGGAAAAGGAACTAAGATGAAGGGGGAGGGAAGGAAGGAGAAAGGAATGAAAAAATAATTGATAAGTGTCATGGACACTTGACAACTCTGACTCTGACCCCCTGTGAGGAATGTGATATATATATATATATATATATATATATATATATATGATATATATACATATGATATATATATATACATATGACATATCAAACATGTACTCATAAAAAATGAAAACTAAAAAAAAGTGCTCCTGTCACCTTCCCATTGTCCAACTGTAACCAACAGAGAGAATAGTTATTAGTACCTCTTTCTTTCTTTGCCTATGTCACTGAAAGATGCAGTAATCTTATCTCAGAAATCTCAATCATATTATCTTCATGATCTGGGCCATCTATTCTAAGATTAAATGTTATTTCTCCAGCCTCTCATGTTGGCTTGTTGAATCGTGCCCTGTTTATAGCAGCAATAATGCTGAAGTTCGAGAATTAGCTGTGTTTCTGTCTAATCCACATCCATGGGGCTCTTGCTCGCACAGTGACTCATTTTGGGAAGTAGAACACTTAAGAAGTGATAGTTGTGGCTGTCACCCAACTTCCATTATTCTCTGAGGGATAAATAAACACTGTGCCAAATGTATTAGTCAGGCCTCTTTTTACAGATAAATGACAGGAACTCAGTTTATGCTAGCGTAAGCAAAAAAGGGGAGAGAGGGAAAGAACTTGTTGGCTAAACAGAAAAATCCAGGAACCCAACCGGCCCCAGACAGAGCAAGACCCCAGGTTTAAACAAAGTTGTAAAGGTTTATTTTCTGAATCTCGGGTTTCTGTTTGCTTCTTCCTAGTTGGCCCATTTTTTTCTATTTCAAAAGAGCTCCCCTCCCCCCAACAGAAGCATTTCCTTCACAGACTTCACAAGCCCGGTTGTTGTCAGCTCCCAACTGTGTAATCCCAGTTTTGTAAGACCAGTAGAAAACAAAAGTTTCTCTCCCAACCATCACATGTTAGTTCCAGGGAAATACTGTTTCTGTTTCTGCTTAGTAAAAAGACCCAGGAACCTTTGGGCCGGTGGTACCTGAAGGATAGGATTTTATGATTACGAGGCCAAGTAAAACCTCAGAGATAAGAGGATGAGAGCCTAAAGTAAAGGAAAGTGGACAGAGAAGTTCGTGTCCATCACACGTCTGGAACTAGACGCTCTCTCACCAACTAGGTGACTTCTGACAAGCCATTCCATCTTTGTGAGCCACAACGCCTCACGTGCAAACTGGTTACATGACAGCTATTCATACTTGTACAGTCTGTTTCCGATCGCAGAGGCGGATTTAGCCCAAGTAGGCTTTCACGGTGCCCGATGTCATGTTTCCTGCTCTTTTCTGAGCAGCTGCTTGGATTTTACAAGCAGCTCTTCGCGCACCACATAAATTAGAAAACGAAGCTCAAGAGGCTGCATAGCTACAACACAGGCTAAAGGGAATTTATTTGTGTAGCTGTAGCCACATGCAGACGTGCAAACTGGATGACAAGAAGGGCAAATGAATCATTTCCTGGATTAAGGAGAAGGCACAGACCAACGGGGAACACCACGCGTCCGGCGTGCCCTCGCTAAGGCAGCGTCCCCAAGAGCACGACTCCACAGCCCAAAAGCGAGGGGAGCGTGCACCCTTCACCAACTGCAGTGCACGCTGCTTGAGAGTCTGCAGGGTAGGGAAGGCCCAGAGGAGCAGGGGGCGCTGAGCAGCGGGCTAGCATATTTATTTTTTAATTTACAAAAAAAAAAAAAAAACCCCAAAAAACCCTGCAGGAGGTCTTGCGCCAGACTCTCCGCGGAATGCAGAGACCCCTGCCACCCGCCCCAGTCCTGCTCCAGTAAGCTCGTCGCTCCGGCCCGCGATTTCGCGCTCTCCCTCCGGCCCCCCCCCCGGGGTTAAAGCTCCCCCACCAGGAGTAAACAAGCCGCCAATACCCACAGCCAGTAGGACCGGCCTCTTCGCCTGGTTTCCTGCGCCAGACCTAGCAACAGGCCCCGCCCCTAGCGACAGGCCCCGCCCTACGTCGCGTCCGGAGGATGAGTCTCCCGCCCGCCCCTCCCGCCTTCTCCCTCGGGATCCACACCGAGGAATGGTGTGTGGCGCGCACGTGACTGGCGCTGTGGGCGGAGCCTGCACTGCTGCCCAGCAGGGAAGGACGGGACTCGGCTTGCTCTGTGCGGGAGGCCCCGCCGGCCCCGCCCCCTCTTCTCCCCCCCCCCAGCTGCCCCTGGCTGCCGGCCTCGCCGCTGTTGAGCTCTGGAGGTTGCCTCTGCGAACGCGGAGCCTAGTCCTTGAAGTTTCCGGTCTGTACTCGTTGAACCAACCCTGCGTCCTCTTCGAGCCCGGGCAGAACATCCTGCTGCATAATCGTGCCACCTTCCCGCGCCTGCACCCTGCTCTGCCGACCTAGTGTGGCCGGCCAGCCCCTCAGCCCTACTTTGTCGGAGCCAGGTCCCTGCTAAGTTGTCCAGGCAGCTTGCGAACTTGCAGTCTCTCCTGCCTCTGTCTCCCAAGTAGTGGAAATAACTACGGTTGTGCACCGTCTACAGCACTCTCCTCGTTACCAGGACCTCCTCTCTATCCTGAACCCTTCCTGCAGTGGAGGGTCAGATGACTAGAGGCCTTTATCTATCACCTGGGCCAGGGAGGCTCCGGTGTCTTGGCTGAGCGCTGCGAGAGCAGTGGTTTCCTGTGGCTCTTTCAAGAGTGTTGAGCCACCAGACTGCTGAATTCCAGCCTGGCTCCTCCTCCTACCTGTTGTCTTTTGCCAGCTCAACCTGCCCTGGGGACAGGGCTGGCACAGCATGTGGTGCTAGGGATTGAACCCGGGTCCTTGCAGTTGCCTAAGCAAGCGCTTTAGATCACTGAGCCATCTCACCAGCCTACCTGTTGTCTTGGGCAAGTGCTTGATTTCACTGCTGGATTCCAAGGATGACTTGTAAGCCTGAAGAGATAATAGTAGCCACTTCACGGAGATGTGCGGATTAAAGCAGTGAGTGGATGTACTGTGTTTGGAACCGTGGAAGGCACCTAATAAAGCAACCAGACAGGAACCAAACTCCCTCAATCTTACAGAACAGAGAGAAGGCAGCCTGTGGTGAGGACTTGGTGTGTGGGGCAAATGGTGGCTGGGAGGGGAGCTGGGAGGATTTGAGTCCCTCAGGCCCCCAGGGCTTGGGTCAACAGCAGAAGTGCACTGTACAGGACTGTCAGCAAGATGGTTCAGTGGCCTAAACTGTCTGCTTAGGAAAGCTTAGGCAACCGCAGGGACTTCAGTCCGATCCCAGGCACCACATGCTGCACCAGCCCCACCCCCAGGGCAGGCTGAGCCGGCCATAATACAAAAATAAATAGATAATTTAAAAAGCAACTAGACAAATCACTGGGTGCTATTCCTAATTCACACACACACACACACACACACACACACACCCTAGAGAGTGCCAAAGAGTCAGAAAAGAACAAGGACCAAAGGGCAGAGTAGGCAGACCAAGTAGCTACCACCCAGAATGCCCCTGACCCATGCCACTGACCCGTCCTCAAGTTAATTTGAACATTTGGCCCACCTTCCCATGTTCCTGGCACTACCTCTCCTTTGGCCTCTTTAGCATCTGACTCCTGCATTGGGTGAAACTGATCAACAAGGAACAAGGATTTGGATGATCCTTTTTTTTTTTTTTTTAATTGTTGTTCTTGTTGTTTGGTTGGTATTTTATTTGTTCTTTTTTTTTTTTTTTTTGTATTTTAGGGAAGTGTTTCCAGGGTGTTCAGGGTCTCACTACTAGATCAGACTTATAGTAATCCACTTGTTTACAGCTTCCCAAGAGCTGGGATTACAGGCATGCACCACCACACCCAGTCTTAAGATGATCTTTAAGTGCAGCCTTAAATATATCATCCTACTGGGCCCTGTGAAGAGATCCTCCTCTTAAGGAATTTTAATTTCCCTATCCAAATGTCTCACTTCGGAGTTAAAAGCAGAGAGGAAAACTATTTGTCTGAATTAAGCAACCAGTTAGAAAAAAGCCAGCTTTCTGCCTTCAGCCCCATGCAGTTTCCATGACACCACATTGAACTTTCAAGGCAGCTGGAAGGAAAAACAAACTCCCTCAATCTTACAGAACAGAGAGAAGGCAGCCTGTGGTGAGGACTTGGTGTGTGGGGCAAATGGTGGCTGGGAGGGGAGCTGGGAGGATTTGAGTCCCTCAGGCCCCCAGGGCTTGGGTCAACAGCAGAAGTGCACTGTACAGGACTGTCAGGCCTTCAGGAAAGAGCAGGATCTGGGGCTGGGGAACAGACTGGCCCTGAGGGGAAGTGGCTTTCTGCTAAGGCTGCCATGGTGGTCATTAATGGTGGACTACTTGGGTTGGTAGAGAGGAGAGAGACTGCTTTGAATCCCAGCAGGACAGAGAGGTGGAAGGTTAGGTTGAGACTGGACCGAAGGAAATGTCAAGTGGCAGGACAAGGAGTTTAGATTGTCAACTATGGGAAATAGAGTCCCCCTGAAGACTGTCTCTGAGCAGGCACTGAAGCAAAACAGGACACCAGGCTCCATCTGATTTGCATCTCCTGCAGGCAGTGGCTTGCTGTCTGTGCGCGTTCACCAAGCTCACCGCACTGAGGAAACTATCTGCAGCCTCTCCCCAAGGCAGCTTGAAGGCCAAAGCCATGTGATAGTTGCTTGAAGTAAGGGAGAGGAGGCCGGCTGGGGCCTGTTGCCGGCCGGGCACTGCTGCCTGTTACACCTCACTTCATCCTTACCTTTTCTAAGTGACGCCCAGACGTGGGTGTCACTCCCTGATCATGGAGGTAGCCAGCAGGAGGTAGCAACAGAATTCAAGCTCATTGGACACCAAAGCCCTTTCCTGATGGTTCTCGCCATCTCTGGAGAATAGAATTCCCACTCCCCACTTCCTTCTCAGATAGGCTCACATGTTCCCAGAAGGCTCCTGTTTCTAGAAGTAGTTCACATACTGTGCTTCCTACTCTTCAGGAAAAGGAAATCCCCATTTTGTGTCATGAGAAGCAGAGCTAGGGTGGAATTAGCTAGTCTCAGGGCTAATGCCGTTCATGAGCCCAAAGTTCCCTTTCCTTCCCTCACACAGACCTCTAGCAAACAGCTCCCCAATTTTGAACCCAATTTTGTGTTGACCCCAAAGAGGGCTCCACTTACTGCATCAGCGTCAGGCCCCAAGATCTCTGGGCTGGCCCACTTGGGTGACTTGCAGCAGTGCTTCCTCCGCTGGAGAAAATCTCCCTGACTCTGCTCACAGGCTGGACAGCCAGCTACCTCACCGTGCCCACATTCACGATGCTGACATAACTTGAAGAACGGGATCTCAGGTGCCGCAGGCCTAAGACAAAGGTTCACACGGCCCCAAGGCCAAAAGAAATAGCTAAGGGGCTGGGCAGATAGCTCAGTAGAATAAGCACTTGCCTGGCAAGCACAAGGCTGTGAGTTCAATCCCCAGCTTCACAAAAAAGAAAAGAAAAGAAATAGCTAAACAATCTGATTATTTCATAGTGAGGTCAAAACGACCAAAATATTCACATCCTAACAATTTTGTAGTTCTTTACCAACATAATATACATAAATTGAAAGGAATTAACAGTTCTATTTCATTTTTCACTAAATGCTTTTGTTTTCTGACAGGACATGTACACCTGTTGAGGATGGCATAATTTTCCAAACCTTAGAATCAGATTGCAACAATTTCTGTTGCCCACCAATTTTGATATGGTTCTTGCAGTGGGTTGGTGGGGTCTGACACAAGGTCTCCTATGTAGTTCAGGCTGGCGTACACTCACTGTGTAGCCCAAACTGGCCTCCAATTTGAGGAGATCCTCTTGCTTCTGCCTTCTGAATGCTGAGTTTGTAGGTGTGCACCATCACCCCCCGGGTTTAACTTTTGATTTTTAACACAAAATCCACCGAAAACTCTGTAAAGACACAGCACTGTTGCCTCAGTGACTTTTCTCTCACTGCTGGGACAAAATACCCAACACCCAAAATTAAGGCAAGAAAGGTTTATTGAGCTCATAGTCTGTGGAGATTTCCGTGCATACTTCGCTGGCTCCAAGGCAGACTGCCACATGGCAGAGGGCAGGAGTGCATGGCAACGGAAAACAGCAGGAACAAAAGGGAAGGGTAGCGGCCACAAGGGTGACAGGGAGCCAGTCATTCTCCCTTATGTTCCTTCCAGGCTATCTGTCCCAGGCTGGGTGTAGGACTCACACCCATAATCCCAGCACTGGATCATGAATTGATCACAAACTCTAGAACTTGGCCTTTGTAACTGCATGTGGCTTTGTGGGGACACCTAGACACAAGCTATAAGAAGTAAGCGGAATGCAGTCTACTCCGAGCTGTGTGCCACTGTCAAAGAAACACTGTTTCCCTGAATGTGGAAAACACCAAAAAGGGCATCTACAAATTAACAGCTTAGCATATTCAGGATATATTTTGGGAAAGATCCACAGGAGGGAACTGTTAGGGGTTATATTCTGGAAGTAACCATAGAGCAGTGTGGTTAGAGAGACCCCTTGACCGGCCCCAGTTCCCTGCCAGCCATGGGATCTGTGCTCAATACACACAGGAAATCTTCTTGGTTTCTTCCTTAGGTGGCCCTCTTCCTCTCCCAGGGACAGTGTTTAGGTAATAGTCACAAGGCTAGGAACAATGGAGGGCTGTTGGGGGCCTGGGCTGAGTCCCCAGGGAGAGGCACCTCCGCCACAGCACCTGTCCAGAGTCCCCTCCAACTTGTAATGTCGCCAAGCCCCACCTGCCAGCTCTCCCCCAAGTTCCCAGGATTTGAATGTACTTGGTTTAACAAGGCCTCTTCAGAGCAGGCAAGAACTATGTCTCCTGGTGCACCATGGGAGGCTGAGCTGTGCCATCTTTAAACTAAGGGAACAACTGTCTAGGGAAGAGAGAGCAACAACTAACAGCTCTCTAAGGAAGGTTGGCAAAAGAGGCCGGGGGAGGGGGCAGGAATGCTGTGTCCAGGTCTGATTGTAGGTGACTGGGGATGATTGGCTTGGGAAAATTCATCCAGCTGTACTCTGGTGACGTGTGGCTCAGTCTGTGTGCTGTACTTTAACTTGAACTCACGGTGCAGCCCAGACTGACCTCAAATTTATAGAGATCCTTTTGCCTCAGACTCCCAAGTTCTAGGACTATAGGTGTGGGCCGCCATGCATGGCCTGTTAGACTTTTAAAGAATTATTACAATAAAAGAGAGCTCACCATGAATCCCCTTCATACTACTCAATGTACCCTCCTTTTTTTTCATGATTTAATATTTTTATTGTTTAAATTTAACAATGGTTATATTACATATTTTCATCATCAGATCAGTTTAAATTGATAGATATAGGTATATAGGATTGATCAAACAATTAAACATTAACATTTTCAATAAACATTACTTTCTTCTTTCTTTTTCCCCTTTCTTTTTTTTTTTT
>PVJA010051454.1:0-12853 GCA_004027025.1 Myocastor coypus | reverse complement strand
GATCAGTGGAACAGATTAGATGATACAGACACAACTGCAAACAAACTCAGCCACCTTATCTTTGGTAAAGAGGCTAAACAAGCTCACTGGAAGAAAGATAGTCCTTTTAATAGATGGTGCTGGAAAAACTGGCTTTCCACACGCCAAAGGCTAAAACTAGACCCAGGCCTGTCTCCATGCACAAAACAACAGTCAAAAAGGATCAAAGATTTAAATATTAAAACTGAAACACCAGATCTTCTGGAGGAAAATATAAATATAAATCTTAAAGGCATAGGCGTAAGTAGAAAGTTGATCAACAAAAACCAAACTGTGTGGGAAATACTTTAAAGAATCAAAGCCTAGAATCTCATCTCCTTAAAAAGTTTCTGCACTTCAAAGGAAATCTCCAACAGCCTAAGAAGAAAATGCACAAACTGGGAAAAAAATTATAGCCAACTCTCCCTCTGTTAAAGGCCTTCTATCTAGAACATATAAAGAATTTTAAAAATCAATCCCCCTAAGTTGAAAGACTCAATCCAAAACTGGGCATCTGAGATGACTATAGACTTCTCAGAGGAAGAAATACAAATGGCAGACAAATATGTGCAAAAATGTTCAAAATCATTTGTCATTTGAGAAATGCAAATTAAAACAACACTGAGATTCCATCTCACCCTAAGAAAGAATGGCTGACATCATGAAGTTGGCCAATAACAAATGCTGGAAGGGCTGTGGAGAAAAAAGATCGCTTCTGCACTATTGGGGGGAGTGCAGACTGGTACAAGCAGTATGAAAATCAGTGTAGAAATTCCTTAAAAAGCTAGGATTGGAAATCCCATTTAAGCCAGCTGTTCCTCTCCTGGGTGTTTTTCCAGGAGAACTGAAAAGTTCATGCCATGGTGACATATGTGCACCTATGTTTATGGCAGCACAATTTGTCAAAGCTAAATCCTGGAAACAACCCAGATACCTATCAACTGAAGAATGGATAAAGAAGACGTGGTATAGTATTTTTATACAATGGAGTGTTATTCAGCTATAAGATGGGATACATTTGAAGTTTTTGTCAGTAAATGGATGCAACTAGAGACTGTACTGGTAAGTGAAATAAATCACACCCATATGTGCAAACATATTGTCTCCTTACTGTGAGAACCTGAAAGAGAAAAATATAATCTGAAGTGTACAGTGGATACTGGGAAAGGGGAATGAACTTATTCAAAAGGAAAGACTTGCTGATTTGGGGAGAAAGACAGGAGAGGGAGTGGGGAAAAAACATTTATCTAGGGATGTCAGGAGGATGGTTTGGACAGCCACACTGTGAATTTTTGCTGGTCTGTGGAAAGTAGTAGCTAATACTTAATTTGTTTTGTCCCTTTTTTTCAATGTTTTTTGTACTTTTTCTCTTTATTTCTTTTTTCTTCCAATTTTATGTGCATACATTTAGTAATATGAATAAACGTTGGAAAATAACCCTGTGTGTTACACCAAATACTGCGAAACTCATAATACTTAGCTAAGTGAAATTCTACATCACTTGTAATTGTTTGACTCTAATTTGTACTCTCTTTAAAAATTAAAAAAGAATCATATTCATTTTTAAAGCTCAAATTACAATGCTCCTTTGGGTTGGCCTCCAGATGAATCCTTCACCTTTTTAACCCCAAATCTTGTAAGAACATCTAAGATGCCCCAAGCCCTCCTACCAGTCTCCCTCTCTTGCACTTGGCAGCTGTGGTGACAATGTTCTAGTGGCACAGGTGCTTTGTCTCACATATTGTCAATTGATGACTGCCGCTGCCCTGACCATCCTTTCCCTGAGCAAAGGGGTCAAAAAGACTTGCTCCCGCTCCTGAGCCTACTTAATTTCCTGAGCCTGCTCTGCAAAAACAGAACCTATCCTGATTCATAAAATGAATGCTCCTGAAGGTTCCCTGACAGAGAATGCTCACAAGCCCATGACAACACTGTAGAGTCTCTTTCCAGGCCACTTTATTTTGGGCCTTAGGCACAGTCACTATGCAGTGTGCACAATTTATCTCTGTGCCAGGGAAGTCAACACAAAAGCTGTGATCACTAGGAAGAAGAGGCAGTTTGCAGTCTCAGGGGTGCCTCTTAAATTCTTTTTGGTCTTTAGTTGATTCTCCTCCAGAATGACCAATCTTTGCCCCAAGCACTGCAATTGAAGCAGTATTTGTTTCTTACTGCAGTAGTAAAATGCTCCAATACTTAGTGGGCTTAAACCAACAGAAATGTGCCATGTTAGAGCCCTGCAGGCCAGTCCCTGAACAAGACCCTGTGGGTAAAATCAAGGTGTTGGCTGAATCACCTTCCTCCTGGAGATTTCTAATGAGAAATTTATTCCTAGCTTCTGGATATCATCTGAGTTCCTGGGCCATCCGGGTCCCTCCTCCATCTGCAGTGGCTGTGGGTGGCTTTCTCACATCACCTTGTCACTTGCATGCTGTTTCTTTGTCACATCTTCGCCAGCTCTTCCACCTCTCTTCTGCATTAAGGGATTTTCATTATTTTATTAGATCCGCTTGACAATCCAAAATAATATTATTTTAAAGTAAGCTAATTGACAAGTTTACTGTGTGCACAGCTTCTGAGGATTAAAGCAAGGACATCTCTTGCTATTTGCCTGCTATGGTGACAAATCCTTCTCTGACCAAGTTTTTTCAGTTCTAGAGGAGAATTCCAATATAATGACCCAGAGTGCAGTTACTTGTTAACTAGTTCCAGGTTGTTTGTCTGGACTACCTGCATGTAGTCCTTCTCTAGCTCTGTCCAAAATCCGTCTCATAAACTTCAGCCTACCTTTGACTGCATTTCCTAAGACCCTGGGAACATCCTCAGGTTTTTAATGACTTCTTTTTCAGATTTCAGTGTCTTCTTATCTAACATCTATTAGCAGTTGTTTACGTGGATATTCTTCTTAAAGTCAAATGATACAGGGGTAAGCAATTCCCAAACTGCTAGACATCCATTATGAGTTTGTGTTTTCTAAAACTGAAGACTGAATCTAGGAATAATAGAGATTAAGAGCTGGATCTATATACTGAGGAAAGAGAGCTGTGTTTATTGTGTAAAATACGGTGCTGAGAACCCTGCTTTTCAAGGGAGCTTTATAGAGTAAAACCACAAGGTGAGGTGGGTTTAAGGTGAGAAAAACTATATCAAAGCAATAAGTGACTTATGTAACTAATCGTGGAAAATCACAATGTAGGTGTGAGGTAGAATAAAAATATGATGAACCAATAAGATCACGAGTATAATTGGTTAGGTAATATTCCTTAAATGGGGATCAAATGGGGAAGCAAGTCATGTAGGAAGCATGCATGGAGCAGGAGGAGCTTTTCCTGGAGGGGGTGAATCAGTGGCTCTTCCAGGCTCCCCACCCAAGCTGACTGATGCCTATTTGTAATATCAGCCACTGCTGTTCATCTGTAGAGAAGCTGTGGGTAGGATCATTCCATCTTTTGTCTTGAGATCTTTCCTTTAACAAATGCATGTCCCCCTCAGTTCCAATGTATTTCCATCTTCTGCACTGACCCTTGAGGGCTTTTTCCTACCTGGCTGTCTATAATATTTCTACCTAAATTTTCTGTCTATAATACAAAGAAGAAAAATTCAGGTAAAAGTCATCTGGACCAGGTCTTTAGAAAAGAAATGTGTACCTATCAGAATTAAAATCTAGAAAAACTTACAATTTGTAGTAACATATTCAGTTTTCAATACTAAATTGAACAAGCAGCTATTCTACTATATTTATGACACTTAATTTCTTACATACAATTCTCCTCTAAGAATGCAGTTATTTGTACGTCCACATATTCTGAAATGTCCACTTGCAACTTTACCTGTCCTTATAGAATAGTGGAAAAAATTGTCCTAAAGTTAAATTTAAATTGATGTTTAAAAGGCAGAAAACAATTTAGAACATGTAAATAACAATGTAGTTTAAAAATTGCTGAGGTCCTGTGTTAGTCTCCCTATTTGTCATTTTGTCAATAGTTTTGATGTCAGTAAGTGAACAGATTTCAAAGACCTTCTAAATTTTATAACATTTGCTTTTGTTGTCCATGTTCAGAGTTTAGATTCTTAAAGTGTCATTCATTTTTTCAAACCTTACTATTCTTTCATATCTTCAAAATTGTAATTACTAAAAAAAAAAAAGTCTTAAGTTAGAGTGCAAAATTAAAGCACCTTATTGTTTCAAAGATGCAATAGCAAGTAAATATAAACACCTCTACATTTTAAGTAGTCATTTGTGGGGTAGATAAATGCCATTTAAAAACATTTTTAATAGAAAAAACAGATTTATAAGTCAGTTTACAGAAAATCAAAAAAATCAATGTTTAATACAACTTTATCAACAACAAAAGGGGAGGAAACTGACTTTGGTTTTTGTTTCTGCTCCAGCCTCTCTATCTTCTGCTCCTTGCTTTTTGGAGAAAACATTGCGTTGTAAGACTGCCATCTTTTTGGATGAGGACAAAGGTCAGGACCTTCCTTTATATAGTCTCTTTCCATACCTTACTATTTTTAAAGCATTTTAAATATCATCTCCAGGAGATCTTGCTAATGAGTTAACATAGTTTCTGTTCATCACCTCTAAGCTCCCCATAGAGTGTCTTGTGAAGTTTATCTAAGTTTCTGCTATTCCCAGCATCTAGTGACGTAAATCCACTTTGTCCTTTGAAAGCATTTTCTCCCACGCACCAAGGCAAGGCTATCACCCTATGTCATATTAAATTCAACACTGGATCTCCCTGAGAAGACTATTAGCACATTTGATTTCTGTCTTGTTTTCTCTTTTCCTTCTACATATTATGAACTGTAAAGAAGAGTTTATTTTGATCATCTAAAAATATGAATCTCATGGGGACAAAGATTGTCTCTTTCTTGCATTATGCCACCTTCAAACAACTGTGTATAGGAAATGTTGAAGTGCTTAATTAACAAATGAATCAAGGCACCACCACTTTTTTTCTTAAATGTCATGTATTTTTACCTAGCTAAAAATATTTTTCTGTGGTCTTGGCATCCTGCATGTGACATGACATCTGTTCTGAAAGTAACAATAGAATTATAACAGACCTCTCAACTGCTATTTTGAGTAAATTGTTTTGTCATTGTTAAATCTTTTGTTAAGATGCATGAGAAGATAATTATTCTTTTTTTCTTAATGCCATTTTGAATAAAAGTACAGTATACTTACAATAGAAAAATCATCATTGAATACTCTAATGAGTTTGATGTGGAGTCATTTCAGTAATGGATTAATCTTGGAACTATGCCATAATTTTTTAACCAAGTAACTTAAGCAATTATATGCTGAGCACAAAGGGCTTTCATTTTGGGGTGGTAAATACATAATTGCTTCCTTTCCTATTTAAATAAAGACTGAGCAATGCTGACACACCTTCATAACAGATTATCCTGGCACTGGAGAGCCTGGGTGAGCAGACTCACAACTTCTGAGCCAGTATTGTAACATCTCAGAACATCAAATTCGATATCAAACCACCAATTTAAAGTGATCAACATCATTGGTATCTGTTACTACATAAAAAGTTGGCTTACTTTTCCTCTCACAATTAATGGGTACGCTGGAGAGATAAGCTCACTGGAATAAGTGCTTGCCTGGCAAGTATAGGTTCCTGAGTTCAATCCCTGGTACTGCAAAAAGAAGAAGAAGAAGAAGAAGAAGAAGAAGAAGAAGAAGAAGAAGAAGAAGAAGAAGAAGAAGAAGAAGAAGAAGAAGAAGAAGAAGAAGAAGAAGAAGAAGAAGAAGAAGAAGAAAAGAGAGAGAGAGAGAGAGAGAGAGAGAGAGAGAGAGAGAGAGAGAGAGAGAGAGAAAGAGAGAGAATTAACGGGTATGTACCAAAACATAAAAACTGAACACATTCGGTTTCTGGATAACAGTTATAGAAATAAGAAAAGTAATGGAAATTATTAACCAAGTAACTATGCATATTAAATCATGAGGGGAAAGCAATCAATTTTGTACCAAAATCTAGAGGATACATCAACACTATTGTGGTCTCAAATATAAGCCCTCAATCTAGCTAATAGTTCTTTCAAGGTTCTCTTGTCTTTCTCTTTCTAAGTTGAAAAACTAAAAGCATGGATCCATAAATGTACAGCTTTCATAGTTATAAATTCTTATCTCTGATTTTGCATAAATTGTAACATATCACATTTTATCCATCTGTGAGAGACCCTTGGTTTTCCTGTTATGGTTACTGTGAATAGGATTGTCATAAAGAGAGGCATATCTCAGATACATTTCTTGAGATGATGATTTTCTTTCTTCCTTTTTTTTCTGTCAATGGCAGCATTATTTTTTCTTTAGATACTCAAATCTTTACTTTTTTTAAATTTGTATTCATTTTAATGAAAAAATAAAATAACAGTGAGACAGTTTCAAAACAGGTTAGTAGGACAGTTACAATAATTAGTACATTGCATATTGTTGTCTTCATAGTAGTTATTCAGAGTATATTAATGCAAACCTTTCTTCTCATGGAACTAAGTGAGAATAGCTGTACATCTATTTTCCTCCTGATCTGTATGCTGTAGATGTAGTAGTCAAGTAGTCCAGTAGTCCAGTAGGACTGTCAACCTGACTGGCTTGAGAGCCACCTAGGAGATTAGTAAGGCACTTCTGGGTGTGTCTGCATGGGTCGTGAAGATGTGTGTGGTTCTTGCCCTTCCTCTCTGCTACTGTTTCCCCGATGTGCTTGCTGGCTATGATGTGGCAGCTTTTCTCCCACCCTTCCACCATGATGCTCCTTCGTGAAGCTAGCCTACTATGGATTGGAGCTTCTAGAACTCTCAGCTAAATAAACCATGTCTTCTTTTAAGTTTTGTATATCAGGCATTTTGGTCACAGTGAAGAAAAAGTTAGTAATATAAGAGTGAATGGCTGGATTAGATGGCTCTTCCATTTTTAATTTTTTTTTTTTTTTTTTAGAAACTTTCATACTATTTTCCACATGATTCTACATTTACAGTGTGCAGGAGTCCCATTTCCCCACATTCTTACCTTTTGTTGACTCCTGTCTTTTAATCATACTGTGCTAGGTGGTGTGATATCCTAGCCCATTGTGGTTTGATATACATTTCCTTGATGAATAATGATATTGCACATGTCTTCTTTTTTTAATTTTTATTTTTTTCTTGTTTCAGAACTTTTGTTTGTTTGTTTATTTATTTTTATGGCTGGCTCAGCCTGCCCTGAGTGCAGGGCTGATGCAGCATGCAGTGCCGGGGATTGAACAGCAGTCCCTGCAGCCACCTGCAGGTGCTTTAGACCACTGAGCCATCCTGCCAGGCCCCTGCACATGACTTCTTGTATGTATTATTGGCCATTTGTATGCCTTTTTCAGAAAAAAAAAAAACAATGTCTATTTGGGCCTTTTGTTTATTTCTTGACCAACTTTTTAAAATTTACTTATTCTCTCAAACTCTTCCTCCTTTCCTAGATTTCTGCATCAATGGCCCTGGAACACCTGTGGTGCTTACTCAAGCCTTCCATGTTTCCTCTTCCACTGATGATTCAGCCACTCAGTCTTCAGAGGTCATCACCTCAGCACCCTTCACCTGCCCACTGTTCTTTATTCTCACCATCTCTGCCTTATTCAGTAACCCAAAATACCTGTTTGCCAGTTCCTCACTTAACTTAGTACTTCTGAAATGCTGAAGCTTGGAGCTGGAGATGAAGGCCGGTGGAGAGGCCCCACCTAGACCCTGCTGGGGCCTGTGCTGAGTCTCTGGGCACGGCGCAATGCTGAGGCTACCCTGACCATCCTTTCTGGAGTGGCACTCATTCTTCATCTTTTTCTTCTTCCTTTTTTTTCTCTTCCATTTGATTCATACTTATTTACCCTTTTCGAAATATCCTAACATAAAAATTGAATTAAAGTTTAATAACTTTAGATTTATAAACCCAGCTACTTACAGGACAAAATATCTTTATTTCCCTTCCCTCCAAAAACCATAGTATAAATGCCCTTTATTTAAATTAAAATTCTATCTTTTTTTCTAATTTTCTTTCTAATTTTCTTCCTTTCTTTCTTTCTTTCTTTCTTTCTTTCTTTCTTTCTTTCTTTCTTTCTTTCTTTCTTTCTTTCTTTCTTTTCTTGAATGCATTTAGTACAGGATCTCACTACACAAATGTGACTCGTAGTGATCCTCCTACTTTTAGCCTCCCCAGCACCGGGATTACAGGCACACCCCACACCCAGTCTCAATCTCTGTCTCAGCATGCCCTAGGGGCGGGGCCTGCAGCGCAAGTCTTTTCTCTAATTTTGTCTTTTTCTTTTTGCTGCTGTTGTTGTTTTAGGGGTTTTTTATTGTTAATTTTTTGGGGGGTTTTTTGTACAGGGTTTTATTACCGACTCATAGTTAACCTCCTGCTTGGACCTCCCAAGTGCTGGGGTTACAGGCGCGCGCCAGCGTGTCCTGACTCCATCACCATCTCAGCGCACTTGGGAGCCGGGCTGGCGCAGCAATCTGGGCCAGCTTTTCTCTAATTTTGAAGAGAAAAAAATTCTTTTAACTTTATCACTTTGTCTTAATGACAGATTCCTGCCTAAGGCATGAATCATTGCTACCTTTGCTTGTTATGGCACATTTTCTGCTTGACTTGCAGAGCGATCTTCCACACCATATCACACCATTTTTACATGAAAAATATGAAAGTATATTAAAAGACCACTGACTGTCTTGAACTTGTACTCTAGTACCATGATGCTAAAAAGAAATAAATCTCCCATCTTTCCGGAGTACCCCGTGGATAATAGACCTTTCATTTAAATGTTACAATTAGCCTCGTGTAGGACTCGTGTGCCTAGTTCATATATAAAGAAATTAAGGGTTAAGGAAAATTTGAAAGGTCACATATCCAGTTGCACAGCTCCAAACTAAAAGAAATGTTTCAGAACTTTGTATTTCTTCCGTTACATCACACACCAACCAGGTTTTCACTTCTATAACCATGTGCACATCGGTTGCTTTGGATCACAGCTGTTTCCATAAAGAAGCGTAAATGGAAACCTTACTTTACAGGGTGTAACAAGGTTAATCCAGATGAAGGATCTGCCATACGTACTACGTTGCTGCCTGATGGATACAAGACTTTCTTGAAATCCGTATTAGAAACAAAATTATTATTTTCAAGATAATCAAGAAAGTTTAGGATAAAAATTCTCTATATTCAGTTCTGTATTCAATTCCATATTGTCATCTACTTAAAACTATAATTGAAAGACTGTGGGTATAATTCAGTGACGAGGCATGTGCCTAACATGCACAAGGTCCTGAAAGCTACCCCTAGCACTGCAACCAGACAACAACAAGAAAGCCACTGTCACTGAATCCATTGTGAAGTTGAGTCGAGCTGCAGATATAGAAATCAAATCAAGCAAAGTTCAAGTTAGAGTTTTCTGATAGATTTTATCTGTACACACACTAAAGGATTTTGGCTTTGGAAAGCCTTATGTCTTTTATCCACTGTCCTGGCTTGTTTTCTGGGACTAGATGGGAAGAATTGACTTTAGAAAGCTGTTTGGATAGCTTTGAAATGGTTCTTGCTTAGGAACATTTGAGCTGCTTTTATGGCAATCTGACATGAGTTTGCTGCCCCATTAAAGACACTTGAGTTCACTGGTACAAACAGGGTAGCACTGTAGAATCTCACCTACTTCTCAGTTCATAGACACACAAAAACATATAACTGGGCCAGCCAGAAAGCTTAACAGACTAAGGCTCCTGCTTAGGCAGAGCTCAGCAGCCAGGGTTCCATCCCTGGTGTGCCAGCCGGTCCTGCCCCCAGGCACACTGAGGCAGCTGATTGAGACTGGGTGTGATGACACGTGGCTATAATCCCAGCGTTTAGGAGGCTGAGAACAGGAGAATCATTATCAATCTGGTCTGTATAGTGAGACCCTGTCCTAATACATTAAAAGAAAAAACAATTACTAAGAAAGCTGATCTCATCAGTAACTTTTATGTGAGGCCTTCAATTATTAAAGTTAGTGACATAATTATAACCTATATTTTTTTTTATTATTATGGCCAGTTCAGCCTGCCCTGGGGTGGGACTGGTCCAGCATGTGGTGCCAGGGATCGAACTGTGGTCCCTGCAGTTGCCTAAGCTTGCCTAAGCAGGCACTTTAGACTGCTGGACCATCTTGTCAGCTTCTAACCTACATTTCTTGACCATTCAATGTCAAGTGTTTCATGTACACAATTGCTGAAATCCTACATTAAAATTACTTTATTAAAAATTATTTTATGTTCTTTTAGGGAAAGATTATGGAAACCATTCTGTACATCAGGTAAAAGCTTGTGCTAGAACTATAAAGATAATAGGACAATTCCTTCCCTCAGGTGATGTCTTTAAACAGAGTAATTCTTTCATTATTTCCCAAAACATAAAATTTGCTTAGAGATGATGCATGGGATCCCATTATGCTCCAAGTTGAGGTACTGAAAATACAGCATGAAAAGGTATGACCAAGAATAAAGGACATCTGAAGGGTGACGCAGAACATTCCTCAGAGCAAGAGTCATGGGAATTTGCTTTTTAAAGAAAGAGGGATTCCCTCATGATGACTTGGAGGCTTGTTTAGAGAAAGGAGCTGACAACGAAGAAAGCAGGAGATAACAAAGGGCATTGTTACCTGTGGGCACAATTAGAAGACCTGTGTGGAAACAAGAAAAGCAGTGGTGGAAAATGGAGCCAGCATAGCAGGTGGAGCTGATGCTAACAGATATGGCATTTAAAGCACAAATGGAGCAGGTAGGATGTGATAGAGAATACTTATATGTCCTGTTTCTGAAGGAAAGAACTTCTACTGTTCTCTGTCACTGCACCCTCCTCGTATTTCTCTACATGATGAGAAGAACACCCCCTCACATCCCGCAGGAAGATGGATTTGGGGAAGGACCAGCTCAAATATGTTACTCCTCCATAAGCAAATTCTCAAGGGCATGCTCTGCTTGCTTCTATTCACCCGTGATTGAGACTGACTTATTCAGGGGTAAAGTATTAGAAAGACTTTTTGCCATGAAATTGCACTGCTCAATCAACTACCAGTAAAAAAGCCTGCTATCTCTATTCCCTCTAGTCTGTCTAAATTATGTTGACTCCTGCCTTACAAGATAAAAAAATACTTATTGGCTTTCCAAAAATTCAAACACACGCATAGATTGCAAAATAATGGCCCTTAAATATGTCGTTTCCTAATTCCCTCAACCTGTGATATCTTATCTTTTGTGGAAAATCTCACACACTTTGTGGATATGATTAGGATAAGGTTGAGATGAAGAGATTTCCACAACTCTGATCACAGGAAGAGATGCTATGACTACTATTCTTAATGTATCAGCCTCAGCAGCCTAAGAAACATCTATCAGATTAATAAAACACATGTGCAGGCATGTCTGGGTGGATCATGAAAGTATGGCCTTGGGAACTCTATGTGACCCATCATCATACAGTGCTCCTGCTTGGTTTCCCAACCCCTGTGATCTAAGCATGTTCTGACACACCCTTCTACCATGATATTTTGCCCTTTGGAGCCAGGTGATCATGGACTAAACACCCTGAAACCAAACAGCCTTTAAGCTGTGGGTATTGGGTATTCTATCTGAGAAAGAGAAAAAATAATAATATATCAGCTTAGAAAACGAAAGAAGGAAACGACATACTGAGGAATGTGGACAGCTTCTATATGCTGAGAAAAATCCCCTGGCCAACAGAGAGTAAGGAAATGAGGATCTTGGACATACAGCCCCGGGAAACTGAGCAGCACCAGCTCTCCCCTAGTATCTCCAGGAAGCAATGTGTCCTGGAGAACACTTTGATTTTAGTGCAGTGTAGCTTTAACCTACCTAATTTAGGGAAATTTGTCATGGTACTACAGAAAATTAATACCACAACATAAGCAACCAAGAGGTGTTTTAATACCTGTGGGATGACATGTTCAGATGGATGTGATAATTATAATGAAGAGTGGAGTCAGAGCTAGAAACCATTTTTAAGACAGAGAGCAGCACTTGATGATAAGATGTGGTGCTGACAGAGGCCTCTGAGACATGACTGACTTCAGAGGAGATAAATGAACAAAATATTTAAAATTGTTTCTTTTCATCATCCACATCTTCACCAGAGTTAAATAAATGACTCTGACTTTGCATGGTTGTATCTACCACTAAGCATTCACTCTTGTCTGTCTAGTGTTCCTACTTCCCTTTAAAACCTGTTTCTAGCAACTTGTAAATTTTTTTTTTTTTTTTTTTTTTTTTTTTTTTTTTTTTTTTTTTTTTTTTTTTTTTTTTTTTTTTTTTTTTTTTTTTTTTTTTTTGCATCTTATAAATCTTCACTTGAATGTCTTGGGGTTCTAGCCTTAATGCATCATAAATTCATGTGGTCATGGAACTTGTTTTTACTTTAGAGTCTCTGTCCTGATTAATAATGTGACCATCCTTCAACTCCCAAGAAAAATACTTTTTTCTTTCATCCGGCACTGCAACCCAGCATCAAATACTGCTGTCCTTCTGTGACCAGAGTGAACTTTATAAATATAGAGGTGATGTCATAGAAGCCTCCTGAGGAAGTTTGCTCGTTTTCATGTGATCTCCTGGGAACATCTAATATTTATCTATTTTTATCAATATTCTGTCTTTAGAACTTTGAGTCATCACTAAGAAGTTTAAAGCTTTTCCACAGCATTTCATGTACCATTTTCCAGGTGCAAAACACAGTTGACACCTTTAGAGTCATTTAAGTGCCTGATCGTACCATTCTGTACATTATATTATTTTTCTTCTACTATGTTTCCCTTTTGAATTTATA
>PVJA010051453.1:0-12831 GCA_004027025.1 Myocastor coypus | reverse complement strand
ATGATTGTGAGGACAATATGCAATATGTCAACTTTCAAAGAAAAGAAAGGGGAAAAGAAAAAAAAAAGTAATGTGGATTTAGAAAGGTTAATGTTTAGTTGTTTGATCAATCTTATATACCTATATGTATTAATCTAAACTGATCCGATGATGAAAATATGTAATATAACCATTGTTAAATTTAAACAATAAAAGAATTGAAAAAAAATTATTACTGTTAATAAGAAATAACAACATGATGGTTTCAAAACGTGTTAGTAGTACATTCACAATAATTGATACAAAGCATATTGTTGTCCTTGTAGTAGTTATGCAGAGCACAGCATATACATGTGATAAATTTTCTTTTTTTCTTTTACTTTTCTCTTTTTTTTAACAGTTGACACACTGTATATTGTCCTCTTTTGACTGCTATCAAGCAGGATTCTTAGGGTCTCCATGTAGCCTTGCCCTTGGTGTAGGGCCACCCTCCCACAGAATATAACCTGGGGTTGTCCCTGAAGCATGCTGGAACCTCAGCTTCTGCAAACAGTCCCACCGATGGCTGTTATTTTTTGAGTTCTATTCCAAACTATTTGTAATTCATATCGATAATGGGTGCACATTACATCTGTAGAGTTATTTCCCCACTTGAATTTGAAGCTACAAGATAATGCTTCATGAAGTATTATTAAGAAGGTTCCAGGCATAAGGGTACCTGCCTATCGTCCCAGCACTCTGCGAGGCTGAGGTAGGAGGATTGCAAGATGAAGACCAGACTGGGCAGTTTAACAACTTAATGAAAACCTGACTCAAAATAAAATAAAAAAGGGCTGGGGATATAGTTCAATAAGAAGATACCAAGTTCAATCCCCAGCACTGCAAATAATCAACACTTATAATGATTATCATAGACACTGCTATGTCTCTCATAGTTGTAACATGCAGAGAATTTGACTATAAATCTTGTTTTTCTGAGTTCTATATCAACTCTAAGGGAGCAGTCCTTGAGAAATGAACTGTAGCCAAGCAGCAGACATAAGAGAAAACCTATGTAAAAGACAAAAGCTGTCTGAGTGGTACATCAGGTTTGCTATTCTTTTCTTCATATACAACTATGTGAGGCTGAAGTGCTACCACTGCCATCCTCTACCAAGGAAAAAGAGTGTGGTCAAGTCATTTCATCTTCATTTCTGTCCTTTTGAAAAGGTTAAAATCCTCAACACAGTCTGCTGGGATAATCTAGTAAAGACAGTCTGTCAGAGCATTTAAGCATGGTGTATGTAGTTCTGTGGACAACAGCAATGCAATTATTCACTGATGGAGAGCTCTGCAGATAATACAATTCCAATGTATGGGAAGTGTCAGAGAAGAGGCATTTATATATCCTCGCACATGTCCCCTAATCCCAGTACTTTGAGTGCTGTCCAGCAGGTGCGTTTTGTCTCCACAGAAAGCCAGCAGTGTAGAGCCACTGGCACCTCAGCAGTCTGAGGGAATTAGTTGTCCTTTCCTAGAATAGCAAATATAAAACAAACTCTAGTGCTTCCAATGTGGATTCTAGACCACATCTTCCTTTATTATGTAAAATGGTAGCTCAGCATTTAGAGCAGTACATCCAGAAGCTCCTTAGGCTCTCTGAAAGCTCTCTGTCCCCTTTGGGAAATGTTAGAGACTCACCTCTTTTTCTAGAGTCAATTCCAGCTGCTGCTTGCCTCTTGAGTGTCCCTTCGCTGTTCTAGCAACAGCAAATGTTTAACAGCACTTGTGAGCAGCTTTGGAGGCAGCTTCCAAGGAGGATCAGTCTGAAAGTTGTGTGGATAGGCAACTCTATAAGTTAAATTACTGAAGGATAACTTTGATGGTGAGAAAACATGTTACTGTAAACCTGGGGTATAATTGTCTAAAGCTATCACTAGTCCAATAGACACATACCTTTTACCTGATATGCTTCAGAAGACTGAGTGCCCCATTAGTTCTATATCTCCTTTCATAGTTGACTGCCTGGAGGTGGTTCTGGTGCTCCACAGGTGTTGCAGCAAGTCCTAGTGCTCAGCTTAGCAGATGTGTGTGTCATTCTTTATGATTGTTGTCCCTGATGGTCAGTCCATGCTTGCAGTTGTTTCATTTTTCGCCTTTACAAAAACCGTGTGACAGATTTTGTTCTAGTACGACTTGAGGAATATTCTATTGGTGCAGATATGGTTTTATCACATATTATCCTGAGATCAGTTTCTCATCTTGAGGGAGAAAACCAAATCTGCTACTTTAATTTTCTGCACACATTTTATATAAAGGCTGGGAAAATTGTGCAAATTGCTTTGAGTAGGTTAAACAGAAACATGCAATATGAAGGATTATTTTTTTTCTTGTGTGGCTTTGAGTTTCATGCAGTGTTTGTAAACATTGTGAAAAATTATTTAGGGATCGCCCTCTGCTCTGTGCCTGCCAGCCGTATTTGATGAGTTTCTTTGGCTACGTACTCGGTTCTGAATGGCCACATGTCATCGCCATATAGCTTTTTCCCTCAGCTCTGATCCTTGGAGGCAGACATCATTGTTGTTTGAACATAGGAACTATGAAAATCTCGAATTAGAAACCAAATCCAGAGGAAAAGTGATCACAGATGAGGAAGTGCAGTTGTGTCACAGTAATGATTAATGTTCAATCTCCCTGGCTTCTGCCTGCACATCCCACTCTCACACTCCTTCTTGCAAAAGGAAAAAGGCCATCAGGAAGAAGTTGTGGATGAGGTCATAAAACTTTAAGAGTTGAGAATGTAAAAAGAGGCTCAGGTGACAGCAGCCTTTGACCAAGTGCAGCTCGGAGGGCTGAGTAATCACAAGCTATTTAGTTAGTCATAGCCTTTCAGGGAGCAAAACCCTCTAAAGGGTAAGAGAAATGTGAGCTGGAGCTATTTACCACCTGGGTGCCATTCGGTGATTAGGCACAGACTTTGTGGAAGGGGAGGAAAAGTGTATGTAATAGCCACACCTCTTTTTCACTTCTCAGGCCAGTGCTGTCTTTAGGTAGGCTTGCCACAGCTTTTGTCTGTGCATTGCAGCAAGCAGCCTCCTGACTGTTCTACACCATCCTACACCTCTCTTTTCCAGCCTCCCTTCCTTCCAGTGTTTACCATAAAGCAGTTTGAAGGTATCTTTCTGAGGCCTGGTTCCATGACCTTAGACTGGTACTAGGGCTCTAGAAGTAAAGGAGAAGTCTCTCAACCTTCTTAGCCACGGGTTTTTCAAAACTGTACAACCTATTGTCCCTCTGTTCAACTTCATCTGGGCTCAATTCCAGTCAGAGATGCTGAATGTACACTGAAAGTTTCTCCTTCTGGTATAACAGTTCACAACAGTTTCCAGTAGTTATAATGCTATGTTATTTTTCAAAAAAAATCTATTTATCAAAAATTCCCTAACACCTTATCCCTGACTGGAAAAGCTGTTCTTCCTCTGACTTCATGCAGTTGTATGATTGACCTGTCTTCTTGGCTTAACTTCAAGTGTTTTGTGACTTGTGTGTATCTCCTAGTGGACAGTGAGCACCATGAACACCAGGGACTGTCCCAAATTCATCACCACATTCTTCTTAGGGTCCCTAACAGTTTCTGTCTTAATTTCTTTTCTCTTGTTACTGAGACAAAATATCTAACACTAAAAATTAAAGGAGGAAAGGTTTATGCGGCTCATTTTGAGGAGGTTTCAGTCCATAGTTGGCTGGCTCCAACACAGGATGGTACATCGCAGAGGTGCAACCTTTACTAGCAGATGAAGGCAGAAAAAGAAACCAGAAGAGGAGGGAGGAACAAGTCTGTTTCTTCACTTATATTGTATGCAGTCTATTCACCCTAAGGTGGGTACAACACTCACATCTCTAATCTCTGCACTAAGCAATGAACCAATCACAAACAGATTCAGTCATTTCTGAAAAGCCTAACACCCATGACCACAGGAGGCTCTGGGAAACGCAGAGATAGAAACCATAAGCACTGACCATCGTAAATTTTAACCTGATCCCTGCCAGTTTTGATAAAAATTTGCAAAAGCTCTGAGTTTCTATTGAAGGTAAGGAAAATACATACATGTTCTTCTTAGGATATATGGTTTCTTATTGAGTAATACGGAAGGAAGGGGTTGCACAATTTGTTTTTCTGGACCCTGGCTAGCTATGGGATTCTATGGTTGACTTCATGGGAAAGGGTTGTGTGATTTTCACAGCTGATTAGAGTCCAAATTTTCTTCTCTACAACATGAGCTTTTACTTGTTATACTTCTGCTTTTTGTTGTGGACAAGGACAGAGACCAAGGGTTAGCCTCTGACTTTGACACCAGTACTACCAATTTTTCTAGTACCTCTTTCATTTATGACCCTGGGAAACAAAGCAGTCTTTTACAATCATTTAGAACCTTCCAGAGATGATTGTATTGTAGGTGTAATATCGTGTACAATGCCTGATACATATTAAGAATTTAATGTGGTTTGGCTATTTTTGATATTATTAATAGTGATCACTTCCCAGTAAGGCAAACTTGAATTCAAATCCTAGTTTTATCACTAACTGCTATTGTGGCTGGTGATCTTAGTTTTCTTTTTATGTAAATGGAGACTTCTCTTACAGTTGCAGTTTTTTTTTAATTGAGACAGGATATCACTGTATGGGATAGGCTGGTCTTAAATGACGTAGCCCAGGCTGGTCTCACACTCCCAGTCAGTGCGATTCCACCTGCAGCCTCTGGAGTTTTGAAATTCCACACATGCACCATCATGTACAACTGTTTTGTTAATATTATTTCAGTTATTTCATGCTAAGGTGTCTATTATGTTCATGATGCTTGACACTTCATGGCTCAACAGTGTAGCTATCTTGATTATTAGTAGCAGTGTTAAGTATATAATTCTAATATAGCAAGTTTAAAAGTCCTTCAAAAGCCAATTTAAAGTGTTCACTTGCACTTGAGAGTTATAAAAAGCACCTTAGTAGTAATAATAAAGGTGATGCTTCTCTTTCCTATCACTAACATTTATCGAGCACTTTCTCTGCTATAGGCAACATGAAGAGCTCTATAAGTATCACTTCTTCATGTCCTTAACAACAAGCCTAAGGGATAAACTTTATCATTATCCTCAGTTTATAAATGTAGAAAGCATGCCATAGAGAATATGAGACATTACAGAATGGAGCTTCAGAGTTTGAGTCAACAGGAAGAAACTGAGTCGTAAAAAGCAGGTTCGTGGCAAAGGCAAAAGTGGAATCAATATCAATTTCTTTGTTTCTGCCCTTAAGTTCTATCAGCCCACAATCGTAATCTGGAATTAATAATGTGGAGGTTTAGATGTAGAGGACATCTAAGGCACTGTTTTCATGCCTTCGTAAGAGTTTAAAAAAAAAAGCCGGGTGTGATGGCGCACGCCTGTAATCCCAGCACTTGGGAGGCTGAGGCAGGAGGATCGGTTCGAGTTCGAGACCAGCCTGGGCTATGAAAGTGAGCTCAAGGCCAGCCTGAGCTGCATAGCGAGACCCTGTCTCAAAAAGACAAAAAAAAAAAAAGAGTTTAGTTAGGAAGTACATCGACTTGTCCAAGATTTCTTTGTATTTAAAAATCTTATACCAGTTATATTATTTTTGACTCAATTGTCTTATAAAGAGTTGAAAGTATGTTGGTATTTGTGTAGTCCAGGCATTTTACATTTTGCTTTACTTTTTGAAATAACTGAAATTTCATTGCTAGTGCCCATGACCCAGCTGCTCCCCAGTATGGCAGGACTTCCCTTGGCCATTTGCACTATTTTTTGTTTATGTGTTCCATTGTCCTCCTGCTTTCTTAACAATACAAAGGCACACACAGAAGTAAGTGCATTGGGCAAAACCTACATTAGAGTTTTACCATAATCTGGCTAATCTCATAGTGCCTAAGATGCTCAGGTTGCTTTTCTTTTACTTTTTAAAAAAATGCATCTAGGACACTACAGCATCTCACTATGTAGATTGGACTCATAGTGATTCTCTTGTTTTGAGCCTCCCAAAGTGCACATGCCACCATGCCCAGTGTCAACCTCAGTCTCAGGTCCAGCATGGCATGCCATCAGGTTGCTTTTCAAAACTTGCCACCTAGCAGACTCCCAATGCCTAGAGAAGTTGCAGAAGTACACAGTTGCATCATATAATGTAACAGAAAGTTCCCAAAGATCCCTGCTCCTGTTCTCATGCCAATGGCTCCTTTCAATCCAAAAGCAGATCTCTGGCAATCATGTAGTGCAACTATGGCAGAGACCTTTGAGAGCCCTTTGACAGTACACTTCAGAAATTAATCACTGCAAAGAAGCAGTAAACTACGGTTTTGTTGGCTGTGAATAGAAACATATTTTTGTTCTTCAAATAAACAACCTGCTTGACATATGGAGTCAGGAAGTTTGAAAGATGTACATACAGAAATTGCCATGTTAGGACAATATTATTGAGACCAACATGAAAATAAGGTGGTAGAGCCAAGAAGGTGTGGAACATTACTGTGTTAATCCACAACTTAACACCTACTTTTTATAACTGAAGTATCTATGAAACAGGGATGACTGTTCAATATAACTGGCAAAACATATAGCCAACATACAGTATATAAAATAATTGTGGTTTCACAAAGCACTTTCTGGAAAATAGCATGAAGGCAGAGTATCTAATTTGAGAGTATTTAATTTTAAAGAGTGCTCTAATTTAAATGATGTCAATATTTATAGCTAGGTGGGGAAAGAGCACTGACCAAGACATTTGGATTGTAAATCTGGTTTTGTAACAATCCTGTGTCTCTTCTAACCTTGGTTCTTCATTCTTCAAAATGAGGCAGCCCACTGTCCTTTAGGTTTAACATCCTATAACTAGACAATAGCATGACAGAAACTATATATTGGACTAGTATCTAGAATATATAAAAAACTCAAAATACTAGATTCACCAAAATAAAAACCCAGTAAAATTGAGCATTTAATATGAATAGACAGGGCCAGGGAGATAGCACAGTGGCATAAGTGCCTGCCTGGCAAAAGCAAAGACCTGAGTTTCATCCCAGGTCCCAAGAAACAAACCAATAAACACAATTAACAGACATGTCTCAGAAAAAGGTACAAATGACCAATAATATGAAAAAAATGTTCAACATCTCTGGCCTTTGGAAAAAATGCAAATTAGAACAACACTGAAGTTCCATCTCACTCTATAAAGAAAATATCATGTACAAGTACAAATTCCCTATGGTGACTATGACCAATGTGTCTATCTAAAATGTACCAATAAATTTAAAGGAAAAAACGATATTTATATACAGTGAAATACTACCTTTCCACAAAGAAGCATATACTTGAGTAATCTGTAAAAAATGGATGTACTTTGAGATCATGTTAAGCAAAATAAAGCACACAAACTTAAATGCTCTATCTCACAGTTTCTCTTATATGAGAAACCCAAAATATAAGTAAAGAGAAATTAAACAGGCACATTATACAAAAGGTAGATAATAGGATCAAGGGCATAGATCTTTTGCAAAATGGGGGCTAAGAGATCAAGGAAAAGAGGGAAGAGGAAAGAGATGAAAATAAACAATAAAGATGTGTCATGTACATGTATCAATTTCCCATGCAGAATGTAATAAAAGTGCAATAATACAAAGATTGAAGCTGAAGAAAAAAATCATGATGAAATGATTTCTTTTAATATTTTGGTCTAGGTATGCAGAAGATTTCTATGTTTGTCACACAGTGAAATTCCCTGCACTGAGTGCTCATGGTGTAATGCAAGTTTTCCACTGGTCTGCTGTTCACACAACATACAACTAATGATTGTAGGTGTGCCGTTCAATACATGTTGGTCATTCAGAATGTTGTGAAACCACAATTCTCCCTAGTTCTGAAATATTTCAATCTTGTCAACAGTAAATTCCATACCGAGTTATGCAGTTACTCCTTAACCCCCTCTACCAGTGGCATATTTTTTGAAATATGTATTTGCCTTTATTTATATGACCAAGTAAATTTTAGACACAGCAGGTAGGTGTCTGTCTCTGCATTTTTCTGGGCATCTCAGTGCTCCCTGAAACCACTACATGAGCTTCTGACACAATCTTTGCCTATTTTGGAAGTACTAATAATGTAGGGCTAGGAACTCTATGATGAAATTCATTATTTAAAACATGCAAATTCATTATTTAAAACATGTTGTCAAGACTGAAACCCAGAAAGTTCTAAATAAAAAGTAAAATTAAAGTTAATTTATATGCCCAATAGTTCAGAAGCACTGTTTAGTGTAATGTGCTTCATAGTTGTGTGTCTTTCTTAATGTTATGCGGTTCATGCTTATAAAACATGTTTGGTAAAATTAGTACAGGCCAGCTTTATTTATTTATTTATTTATTTATTTATCTTTCAGTGTATTAGGACAGTGTCTATAAGGTCTCACCACACAGATTGGTCTCATAGTGATCCTCCTGTTTTCAGCCCCTAAGTGCTGGGATTACAGGTGTGCTCTACCACACTCAGTCTCGAAGGACATTTCAGCATATCGCAGTGTCCAAGCTGGCACTGCATGTCAGACATCGAACCCCAGCCACTATGCTCTGCCTAAGCAGATGCTTTATTCCTCTGAGCTATCTGACTGGCCCACAAACCAGATTCATAAATTATAAAGTAACATATTTCTTCCCAAGGTTCAGTTTTTCACTGAACAGTATGTTTTGAATTTACTTTTGTGTCAACAAATATAATTTCAGAGCCTCTATTTAATTGTGGTCTACAAGTCTGTTGTACGTTTCTGTTGCACTTTCCTCAATCAGGCTTCTGTTTGGGGTATTTCAGTGGTTTCCAACCATTGGCTGTTGAAATAATTCTGCAGCATGGGCCTAAATCTGTGTCTACAACTGATTCATTCCTTTGGACAAATTTGAATATTTCCTTTGCTTATGATGAAAATGACAGTGAGAAACTAAAATAAAAATAAAGTTGCTTACATCGGAGTCAAATACTTTGAAATTCACTTTGATGGCACTTTTTAATTTACATAGCATACCCATCCTGTTAGGTATGAACTCACACCATAGATCAGCCCAGGCATTCTGATGCGAGTAGAAGATTTATTGGGGGCATCAAGCAGGCTGGCTGTCTAGTGGACCAAGACAGCAGTGAATAAAGGAATGGCAGAAGACTTTATAGGGTCTTTTAGGGCACGTAATTGCTGGCTGGAACAGCTGAGAGAGAGAGCTAATCTTGGCAGGGCTACTTGGTTTCTGGGAGGACCTTCAATGTTAACAAAGGAGAGTGTCCAAGGTTGTTTGCCCAGGTCAAAATCAAGTGGATGTGTTCTGTGGTTTTGGGTTTAACTTTGTGTGGGGCCAAGAGGGAAAGAGTTTGGGGGAAGGGTGCCTGGGAAACCAAGTGTGGGAAACTTGGAATCTTGACCTATTATATACCATAGTTGATTTGATACTATCAGTGGCTAATACTAGTAGTTATTATACATCTATATACCAGGCATTATGGTGAGTATTTTTCACAAAGTTATTCTATGCAAGTAGCTGAATTCTTGAGGCTATTATTATCTTTATTTTATACCTGGGGTGATCTGGAGATTGAGCGAGTTAATATACAATGCCTAAAGTGAAATCAGTAAATGAGTCAAATTTTGCTTGTCTGGTGACTGCAAGATGCATTGTGCTTCTCAGTACACAACCACAAGACCTTTGAATTATAACCTATTCCAAGATTATATATTGGCAAGGGATTTAGATTCCATACCAGTAATCTCGGAGAGATTTAAGGAGGAAGCTAGTGTAGACTATTCCCTCTCATTTCCCAATCCAAGTTGGTTCCCTGAGACAATGACCACCTGTGACTAATTTCTGTGGAACTGTCACTGTGCTGCCTACCATGCTGGATTCTTTCCCAAAGTAGGACTACAGTGAATAACTCCTATGTAGCTAGGTGTGATTTATGAACGTTCTAAGAGGCCCAAAACTGAGATGGAGAGAAGTCTCATTAACACTAAGAAGCACTGTGAATTAAATTCTGGGGCCAAGAGCTCAAAAGATTTCATCATAAAAGAACAAAAACTGTATTACAAGACAGACTGGCTGAACTTCATTATATTGCTTCTGAGGAACACATGATAGTTTGGGCCATTTAGTCTTTAGGAAGAAAAAGAAAAACCTGTAAAATGATACAGACATGGTGTGAACAAACACTATGGTAAATGTTTAAATTAAAGAAAACATCATGAAACAATTCCTATTCATCTCCCTTACAATACTTTTGTTTGCTTCAACATACGTTATTCCATGGCTCTTATCACTTTTAGAGGCAGTTGTGGAAGTTATGTTTTGTATGTTTACTCACATTGCCCTGGTTGCGTTGATGTCCTATCTCTATTCAAAACATTTACCTTCGATGGTCATTTGGACATTGGTGAAGATCCACAAGTCACGCATTGCCAGTGAAAAAGGTGAGCAAGGACACACCATACTGTTTCTATCTGACAGAATTTTTACACATGAACTGATATGTAACATAGGATACTGTTACGTTGGCAGATAAAACCATTTGTCTATTTCTCAAGCTGGTCTTTGTGCATGCCATTTCTTAGAGGCTGCACTAAGCCCTTATAGTGCTAAGGAAATCACAATTCCATTGTTCCAGGTCAAAGCGAACCTGGTGACTGCACAGAGTATATATCCTGCTTCTAGAAGGTGGAGCTACAGAGTTGCCAGGATACCATGTAAGGTATCAGTGTTCTACCTTGATTGGTGGGAAAACTGAGGCTCAGGGAAAGAGACGTGTCCAAAGTACCCAGTCTGGGGACTGACAGAGTATCAATAGTTAAGTGGTCACTCCTAAAATCTTTAGTGTAAGTAATAGTTATTTTTGAAATATAGCATTAAATTATTTCTGTTCCTCATTTTGTTGTCTTATCTACTACTTTCTTATTCACCTGTCCTCCTTCATCTTGTGTGTGTTTCTATTGTGTTCTTCTTCCTAATCTTATTTTCCTGTGCTCCATTCCCAAATTCATCATAACTTGTCTGATGTGGAACACGTGTGCTAACTTACTAACTCGCATAGTAGCTAGAGTGCCCAGGCACTGTACCGTACACTCAGCTAGAAAGTGCATACCAGTGACCCCCTCATCATTGAGGCTGACCTGCTTCCAGAGCACTGTGCAGATGGTGTGTATGATCTCTGCACTTGCTCCCTGCCGTTTTTCTGTAGGTGTTTGAGGGTTGGGACTTTCTCTGGCATAGACTCAGCCTGCATGGCAAGAAAGGAAGAAAGTCAAGGAGCTTTCCTGTCATTGGATCCAGATCTTAAATAGATTTTCTCTTCCCAGGCATACTTGCTGTATTTCCTGGCCAGCCTAGATCTCTGGATGGGACCTCTATCAGTGCCACTCTTTAGGTAGTATTAGGTTTTATGCAGGAATTATCGTACAGAGATATGCAGGGAATGTTTCCCTGAAGAGCAAGCATCTCCTTTCAATATCGTGGTCTCCTGGCACATATGTTAGATTTCATTCCAAAGATGAGAAAGAAAGAGAAGGGCACAGGGAAATTATCATCACAATAATTGGAACTTCACATACTGTGAGAAATTCATTTTTTCCCTTTTCTTCATTCATTTTACTGATATTCACTTAGTGCCTAATAAGTATCTAGCACTACTTTAGGCTCCAGGACACAACATAATTCTGAAGAGGTTTTTGTCCTAATGAGGAAGACATATAGCAACAAAACCAATAGACTTATTACCAGATAACTGCTCTGTCATGATGCTGTGATGGGAAACAAAGCAGATATATTAGATTTCTAGTGTTGCTACATAAACTACCACAAACTGAACAGCTCAAAATTATGGGAAATTGTTCTTTCACACTTCTGCAGGCTAGAAATCTCAAATTGAGGCATCTGTAGATAAGTTTCTTGTCAAGGCTCTAGGAGTACCTTCTTTGACTCATCTTGTGGTAGCAAAGGGTAGTTCATTGTGGTTCGATGCTTATCCTCAGAGCACTACAGTCTGTCTGTATGTATGGGTGTATGTTCTTCACATTAGGATTCCACACACTGGAATTAGGGCCTACTGATCTCCGGGATGACTTCCTTCAATTTGATTGTACCCACAATCTCTATATTTTTAAAATAACATTCTGAAATTCTGATTGGAAATGGATTTTGGGTTAAGGGGTGATCCTCAACACACTGCACCCAAGGAGAGTGGAAGAATTATTAAGACTGCTCTTCTAGACTCGTCCATATAGTCCTCTCAAAGGAGGGAATATTTAAGGAGAGAATTGAAGGAGGAAAAGAGCCAGCTGTGAGCATATCTGGGGTAATACTATTCTACACAGAGAGGAGATGAAGTATCATGTCTGTAAGGCTAAAGCCCATCAGATGGGTGAGTGGAGAGGAACAATAGCATCATCAACTTGCAGTACAATGTGAAAGCTTACAGGGAAGTGCTAGGATATGCTTAGATCATGTAGGACCTAGATGTTCACAGGCAAGAAACAAGATCTTTTTTCCCCAAAGGCATAGGAAGTCCCAGTACAAATTTTTGTGAAAGCCAGACGTGGTGGCTCATGCCTGTAATCCCAGCACTCGGGAGGCTGAGGCAGGAGGATTGGTGCGAGTTCGAGACCAGCCTGGGCTACAAAAGTGAGCTCAGGACCAGCCTCAACTGCATAGCGAGACCCTGTCTCAAAAAGACAAAAAAAAAAAATTTGTAAAGAACATTGGTGTAATCTGACTTTAGTTTAATAGTTTAGCACTCTAGATGCTATGTGGAAAACAGTTAGGAAGCAAAAGTAGCATTGTGGACCAA
>PVJA010051452.1:0-12852 GCA_004027025.1 Myocastor coypus | reverse complement strand
CATGGTAAAAATAACTCAGATCATATGTGCAGGTTTGGACTCTACATACAGATGCAGTTCTCATGCTTTAGGGTCATGTTTTACTAAAACTGATTTTTTTTTTTTAAATAAAAGATGAAAAAAGGGCACTGGAAACATTTTGACATTTTGGAGTGAATATGACTTTACATAAGCCTGGGGAAGGTATTTGGATTCAGTGAATTAAAATTTAATGTACACAAATCTCTGAACATTTATCGTCTAGGTATCTATTTTGAAGAGGCATCTGGGGCTCAGAGTGGTATAGTAATTACCCGCAGTCATGCAGATGTTAAATGCTGGAAATGGGAACTGAATCAGTCTGGTGTCTCAGGCCTATCATGGTCCACTATTAAAAAAGAAAAAAAATAAAAAGACTAGTCTCATTTCTTATGAAAAGATGCATGTTACACAAGCCCATTTTCCTAAGAGATAGATTACATATAATTAAAATATGTGAAGTTGGTGAAGCTATAGACAAATAGGCCCCCCCTACCCCCGCCCCACTGGGGCTAGGAATATAAATCAGTATATTTCTAAAAGGCAGATTGGTAGTACTGCCCTAAGCCTTACCATAGCTATATCCCATGACTAAGCAAATCTGTTTCTAAATATTTACTTATCTTAAGAAATGTACATTGGCATGTACAAAGATACCTAGGAATAAATTCGTCATGCTGTTAAAAATTGTTACCAATTGAAAATGATCTTAATGAGCTGCAACAAGATTAGTCAAATTCACTACAGAATATTCAGGGAGTGAAAGTATTCTGAATTATATAAGAAAATTGATTATGCGGGAGAGGAGTGTCATGCTTACTGTGCATTTCTAAATTTGAGAGACGACTTTCTAGAATATGAATTAAAATGAAAACATCTAGGTAATATTTAAAATATAATTACTGTGCCTCCCTTAGTGTTATAATTTTGCTTTTTGTAGACATGTCATGGCCACTTCCTAAATCTATACTGTTTTTATTCACATTGTACAGATCAGGAAACTAAGAACAGAGAGATTATGTAACTTATCCAATTACTCATCAAGTCTGAAGCAGAGAGGGAATTGAATCTCAGTTCTTCTACCTCCAGGGCTCCAAATATCAGCTAATTATTCTAATTTCATAAGAGACATAAATGTGCTTTAAAAGCTACATGCCTATATTTGTTAAAAATTTATTTGCTCAATGTTATCAGTCTTGTATTTTTCTTGTTAAAATTTCCTTTAAAATTTTGCTCTTTTAAAAAAATTGTATATTTGGTACAGAATCTTGCTACATAGCTCCCATTCATAGTGATCCTCCAGTTTTCAGCTTCCCCACTGCGGAATTACAGGTGTCTGCCACCACACCATATTTTTGCAGCCAGCATGGCATGTGGTGGCAGGGATGGGACCAGAATCCTTGTGCTTGCCAGGCAGGCTCTTAGACTGCTGAGCTATCTCCCTGGCACTTGCTTTGTAAATTTTACTGAAGAGCTGGACATGGTAGTTCATGCCTGTAATCCCAGCACTCTGGAAGCTGGAGCATGAGGATCATTGAGTGTAGGAACAACCTGGGCTACAAAGTGAACATAAGGCCAGCCTGAGTTATATAGCAAGAGCCTGTCTCAAAAAAAAAAAAAAAAAAAAAAATCCTATTTCTAGAATTCATGTATACTGTTTTGGTAGAATAACATATTTTAGACACAGTAGATGGATATTTTATTACATCAAGGTTCGATCCCACTTCCCAACTGCAGAGGAAGCTTCATTTAGGGGGGCAACAAGTGGACAGATTGCCTGAGATTAGAAAGGAGGTGACATATGTAAGTCAGGGGAGCCTGAAGGGATGAATCTGGACTGCATGTCCTGCCTTGGTATTTGTGCATGTAAACACTGGAATCCCTCCTGTTGCAACATGTATCCTCAGAACCAGGCCTGGTTCCAAGTGGGGTCAGGGTGTGTTGCTACTAAATAAAGTGCAGTCATTGTTCTCTGTGAAATGACTCTGCCCTGGTGGCATTTCTTGGAAAGTCACGTTGCAGGAGGATTAGCTGAGATGAACTGGCGTGTCACCTTGTCGCACTAATGTGTTTTGTCTACCCCCCCCCAAAAAAAAAAAATGCAAGGCTATAGTTGGAAGATGCTGGTTTCTAGCCACATCTCTACTTTCTAAGTTAAAGATCATCTGAATCTCCACTGGGTCTGGTAATTTCACCCTTTTCATTCCTTATTGCTTGAATTTTGCTTTCCTCTTTTGGATGAGAGTAGCAAGGGGCTTATCAATTTTTATTTACACCTTCACAGAAACAGCTTTTTGATTTGTTAATTCTTTGAATTGTTCTCTTCATCTCAATTGAATTGATTGCTCCTCTAATCTTTATAATTTCCTCCTGTCTTTGGGCTTTGGGTTTGGTTTGCTCTTCCTTTTCCAAATGATTGAGGTGAAGCATTAGGGCATTTATTTGTTCCTGTTCTGTTTTCTTCCTATGTGAGTTCACAGTTCTAACCATCCAGCAGAAAAGTTTAACCATGAGGTATAAAAAGGAAAACCATATTAATGTGCTGAGCTGTAAAAGGCTCAAGTAAACAGCCTCTGTCTGATATTTCCAGTGGTACTGATAACCCACTACTATTATGGACTATTGGACTATACATACATACACCTACTTTCTCTTTATTCAGTGAGAAGAACGATTTGTACTAATGGTGTTTAGACAAGGTATCATGTCGGCATCTTGTTTTCTGAACAACTGTAATGAAGACAACAATATGCAATGCATTAACTTGTATCTGTCCTAACCTGTTGTGAAACTATCTCATTGCTATTTCTTTCTCATTAGTATTAATAAAAAATAAAATAATAAAAAGATCAAAAGTGGAGGAGTCAATATGGCTCTTTCATTTGGATTTATATATTCAGTATATATCACTCCTTCCACTGTTGCTTCCTATTTATTTTATTTCTCCTATTTATTCCTTCTTATAGATTTTGATCACCATTGCCATTGAATCATTTGATGTAGCATTGAACCAAAGATCTATTTAGTCAACTAAAAAAATGATTGTTCTTTAGTCAACTAACATTTTGGAAGCCTTCTATACCTACCATGATTGCAGCTCACTGAAGGAAGTTTAATATTATTTCATGTAAAAAAAAAAAAAAAAAAAAAAAGGTTGATTATTTTAAGAGTGATTGTGGATAAACCTGACCGCTTTCTTGGTAACTGTTCCCCTGACTCCAAAATCCTAAGTCATTACTTCCACACAGATTTCCTATATTTTTTCATATACTAAGTACTGTGGCAAGGAATTAGTTCTTAACATGCTTCCGATAAAGGTTTATGATGTTTATATTGTATCTTAAAATAATCTAAGAGACATGACAATGACAACTTTCCTGGTTATAGAAGAATTTGCTTATAATTAGGTTACATCTATGTCACTGTCTGGGCAAGATACTTTCTTCAAATTATTGCCTGCTGTCATATATTCCGTGCCTATGAAAAGGCGTGTATAAAAACATAGGTGATAGGTAATTTTAAGAGATGCCCTTGGAGAGTTGGCAAGATAGCTCAGAGGACTGAGAGCTGGGTTAAGCAAGAGCAGGGACCAGGGTTTGTTCCCTAGCACCACATCCCTCACTGGCCCCATCCTTGGGCCCATTGAGTGGGCCATGGAGACCAGAGGTGGTGGCCCAGGCCTGTAATGCCAGTGCTGGGGAGGCTGAAAATAGGAAGACCACTACGGGTCCAAGCTGCGTGGTGAGATCCTGTACATTAAAGAGACAGAGACAGAGAGACAGAGAGAATTGATGTTAAGATATTATTTAGCTTCTTTTGTTCTTTGAAGATCATTATATTTGAGTAAAATGAAGTTCTCTATCAGCCCAGAAAGACCCTCTACACAGATTAGACTCCTTTTTTCATAAAATCTATTTTGCTCCTTTTTACCTTTGATGACAGGAACACCTAAATTAGTTGCAGTGATCATATCAGAAGATAAAATAGAAATTTTTCTCCTTTAAATCTTCTTTTGAGTGTACATTAAGTATCCTATTTAATAGATGTTTTTAAATGATAAAGTGTTAGAAATTATCTTCAGAGTTCTAATGCTAAATAATGACCTTAGCCTTTGACACACACTCTATAGGTTAGTTTTTATTTCATCTTTTGATTACTGTAGGTAGCGCCTTGACAAGTGGGAATGTTAAGGAATTTTTAAACTTATTTTTTGTGTTGGAAGTTCAAATTCATAAATATGGTGGAAAATAAAGGTAGTTTAAAAAACATAGTCTTCACATTTCAGCATAGTATTTAACACTAAGTATTCAAATCCATTTACTTATTCTTAAATATATTTTCAAATCCAAATTAATATATTTGCTCTTTGCTCTACACTTTACCAATTTTTGGGATATATTCTCTTAGCAAACAGATTGAAAAGTTAAATCATCAAATGTTCCACAAGAAATGGTAGAGGTAATTTTTTGCATTTTGAATATTACATAACAGTTTAAAAATTAGGCAGATCTACATCCTAATACAAAATGATATTGGTAGATACAAACTGAGCTTACAGGATTTCTAGGGGATGGGGAGATAGCTCAGTAGAATTAGCACTTGCCTGGCAAGCATAGGGGCCTGAGTTCAATCCCTAGTTCAGGAGAAAAAAGAAAGAAAGAAAGAAAGAAAGAAAGAAAGAAAGAAAGAAAGAAAGAAAGAAAGAAAGAAAGACAGACAGACAGACAGACAGACAGACAGAAAGAAAGAAAATTCTATAAAGTGTCATTCAGGCCAAAAGTCTTGAACCCTTTTTGTGACGCTATTTTTATAATTATAGCTCCTCAGTCAAACTTTGAAAAGGTATATGCCTGGTTCCTAGGGAATTTCTCTACAATGGAAAAAATTGTAATACAGATGGAATTTCAGAGGGATTTTGGTTTTCTCGTTAATTTTTAAAATTGTTGAATTTGTGTGTTTTAAATTAATTTTCCATGGCAGTGCACAATATGAATAGCTTTAGTTATATCTAGCTTTGCCTACCGCTCCAGTGTCCCTAGATAGATGGTGCATTTTGCTGACACAATTCTAGGAACACTGAGTTACAGGAAATGGTCTTTTACCAAATTAAAAAAAAAAAAGAAAGAAAAACCCCACAAAAACACCCAAATCTCCTTTTGCTATAAAATATTTCTTTTTTTTTAATACTTTCACCTCCTGTTTTTTTCACCTTCCTTAATCCTTAAGAAGTCACAGAAAATTTAAGATTACAGTGTAAAGACTGCGGACCGAAGCAAAGCTAAATTAGATCAAATGCAGCTTGACAAATGGCCATGCTATTTTGGTATTTATCTCTTTCAACTTTAACACCCACAGTTTATTAAGTGAGACCGTGTATTGCAGCAGAAGCTTCGAATCCTGTTTGGACAGCATTGAGGAAGGAAGCCAGGTCTTTATGGGGCACCCCCTTCCTCTTAGCCAGTGGCCAGGAAAACCATCATATTGCCTACAAGCTACAAGCTATTCAATCTGAGAGAGGTGGGGTGACTTTGGGAAGGAAGCTGACCTCTCCCTTGTGGCGTGGAATGGCTGTTTTCCCTTGTGACTTCGTCAACTCATTTCCACCACTGTTTATAAGAACTCGTGTGAATGCCTGTGGTGACAGCAATGATCATTTAAAATACAGCTCCATTTCCAGGCGGCAGAATCTCCTACATTGAGTACATTGTTGGTCATAGAAATTCCCAAGTAGACTGGTAGGCCATCTTCAGTTTTGCCTGAAGATAACAGGAGGCCCTATTAGTATCAACAGGGTTGTTCTTAAAAGACAGCTGTGTAGTCAGGACATATATACCACTACCATGTGCCATAAAAGCTTGTCTTCTATCTAATCTGAAAAGCATGATGAAATTCAGTGAGTTAAGCATGCCTTGTCCAGAAGTCCTCATGCCTTTCTAGTTTCTAAAATGAGACAGGATCTGTCTCCTATGCTGGGGTCTGTAGGTAGCTTAATGTTTAGCACTGCAAAACTGTTCACTTTGAAGATTTATTGATGCCTCGTGCAGGTGGAATGACTTTGAATTTTTGACCTCAACCTTAGCTTGGCTTTATTTGCTTATTTTACATTGTTTTCTGGTTAGTATCCTACAGATTGTTGTATAAAAGCCAGCTTCTGTATTCATTTCTTTGATATATTTAATAATCTTTCTACAGATTTTAGATTAATTAAAAAATACAGGCTGGTGTTTCACGTCTACCTTTCATTCAGTTTCTTCTAAGGTGGGCCCCGTAACTTCCCATGATATGTTCATCAAAATGTAAAACAAATGGCACTGGTGGATTATTAATAGACTCTGATGTTTATTTGGATTTCACCAGATTATAGACTAATATCCCTTTTCTATTCCAAGATACAGTGAAGGATACCTGAACTGCACTTAGTTATCTTATCTTTATAATCTCTTTTGATTTATTATGAACTCATAGTCTTTATTTCTTTTTTTGCTATGACCTTAACGTTCACAATGAAGATTGCCCCAGGATTTTGTAGAATGTTCATTATTTTTGAATACATGAAAACATCTAACTGCTGAGTTTTATAAAAAGGAAAAGGAAATATAGCAGAGTCAAGATTTGTTCCAATAATTTTCTATAGCTGTACTGGTTTTGACCTGATAAATATTACTTTCTCATCTTATCAATGAGAGTAACATTCTACAATTGAAAATTGATTTGTGAAGGGTTTAGTACCTGTTTAATATTTGCTTTTTTGTTGTTGTTGTTAATCAAGCTACACTCTCAACTTTGCCAAAGTTAGTTATGCTTATTCTATTTAAACCACAAAGAAAAGTTCCACCTATGAATCTGTCATCTCGTTTTAACAGATTAGAGATGGAGAGCAAAATTGTTACGTGTTGAAGAACAAAGATTTAGAACAAGCTTTTAAGGGAGTTATCTACTTAGAGATGGATCTCATCTATAATCCGGTAAGTCTCGTGGGACCGTCCCTCCCAGCTTTGGTATACCTAAAATAAAAGGCCTTCAGATTCAAAGTAATGTACAGCATTTCAGAGATTTTGCCACTTGAGAAAACAGAGAACATTTTAGAAATAAACTTCACTGTAAAACCTGTCTTGAGCATCCCAGTTTGCAAGTTGTATTAACCTTACTGAGCCAGCAGAAGTAATGGTGTTTAATCTACCATAAATCCAAATGTCAATAAAAAAGTAAAAATAAACTGGAAAATAGGTTTTATATAGCAGTACTATATATAAATTTATACAAATGTGTATTCATGATACAGTTTATGATATACATATGCAAATACTCTGTAAATTCTATGTCATAAAATTGGCATAGTAGACATGTATATGCAAGGGCAATATACATATCATACTTAGAGTAAGAGTATCTTTCTTTCGTTTTCTTCCTTTTTCTCCTTTTCCTTCCAAGGAAGTCATACATGCAGGTTACAAGATAGATGTCCCCTTGTTTCCTGACACCTTGAGTGTAGATTATACTGAAAGATTATTATTCTCAGGTAAACCCTGGAATTAAGGGAACAGAAGGTTGATCTTTAAATTGAAAGTATTCTGGTTAAGTTATTATTCTCACTTGTTTGTCTTATGCGGAGGAAAGACTTGCATTATATTCTTTCCTTCCTCTGGTGCTTTAGATCAGTCAGAAAAATCACAGTGAACCTCAGTTTTTTTCCTATAAAATGGGACTATCATGGTTCATCTGCTTCCAGCTCATTGAAAAAAAAAAAATGCGATTCTCTGTGGAAGTGTTGCTTTTCACCCACATACTGCAAACTACTCTTCACCACGGGTATCACTGATCAAGTCCTAGCTCTGAAACACACTAGAAGCTTTAGCTTTTGGAGACGTTGGTTTAAGAAGTTGCGCCCTTCATTTTTTGGAGTGATTCAGGATACACCCCTGTGGGGTTAGCAAAATAGTGACAACATTCTCGCAGCTGAGTCTGAGACCTAGGGTCTCCCCCACCAAGAGGTGCCACAAACACTGCAGAGCCAAGGGCACCGAAGCTTCTTCTCTCCTTCCTCCCTGGACTCGAGGGTCAGAGGTATCCCTGTCTCTGCTCTTCCCAGGAGCTTAGAAGCAAGACAAAGTCCACACAAATGCTGCCCCTTCTAACTGTGATATCTTTCTAGGTCAAGGCCAGTATCAGGACCTTTGCTCCCAGAGAAAAGCGCTTTGTTGAAGATACCCGCAAACTGTCTAAAAAGGTAGGTTCCTATATTACCAGAAGTGGCAAGTAGCTACACTGAGCCAGAAACAAGGGCTTCGTGGTCAGGACTTGTGTGTGCTTCTCTCCTCTTTTCCTTTCCTTTCAGATCCAGTTGTCTCCCCTTATTTCCCCAAATAGGCATTTTAGGATGGAAATCTATAGCCTTTGTCTGAGGTGAAACAGAAATTACCCCCATCCCCATTCTTCAGAGATGATTCCCTGAATATTTCCTACCACCAAGCACCCGTGTCCTCTTCAGTTTGCTTCTTCACACCCTGCTCATGTCTGGGTTTAAAGTACCCAGAAGGTGTTCTGGCCATTGAGTGGATCGGGTGTTCAGCCAGTGCATTTGTGGACATTTTTTTCCTCTAGTCCTCCTCTGGCAGCTCACCTTTTCTGTGTTGGCCAAACGTGGGGTGTGTTACCATGTCATCTCCTATGGAATTAAATATCTCTTTCTCTGCTCATTGTCCTAAATTTTTCTTGCATCTGTTTAAGTCTATGTGAAGAGCAGAGACTCATCGGGGAAGTTTCACTATTACTATTGCCGTTATTGTTGTTGTCCGACCTTTTTGTGGCTGTTGTCCAGAGGCTCTCTCTGTCCTCTTCAGACACAGCTCAGAATTTTAGTCCATACCCATTGTCCTTTGGAGTGCAGCAAAGAACAAAGTGTCCCCCTTCAGGCATTTATTACTTCCCCCACTTCCTGTGAGTAGACAGCTGTGGATGACACAAAGCAGTTAAATATAAAGGCACCTTATCATCCTTCTGTTTCCCATGAACTTCTGGGCATACTTGGAAAAGGCCTCCAGAGGCTTTCAAAAGGAAGCATCTGTATGTTTTGTTTTTTTTTTTTTTTTTTCCCTCCACTACCCCTAGCATTGAGTGTACTATGTATTTTGTGTAATATGAGCGAATGTCTTATTATTGCTGCTTTTTGCCTTATTTGCTTGAAAGTTAAAACCTGAGTTGAGGTACATAGATGAGTTGTAACTACACCTACAATGTAGTTAGTTTGTAACTGCATTGCAAACAAATCAAAATTAATGTACCTACAAGTGGGAGAATAAAATTTCCTGTACAAGAAAAGACTTCCATGTGCACTAGCTTTGGGCACAGGGGAGTGAGGGGTGGTGAGATGAAATCCTGGGGTGTGGCATGACCTCATCTGCCGCAGGCCTCTCACACTTGGTTTCCTGAAGTGTTCATCAAGCTGAAACTTGTGCTTATAGTACACGAACTTATAAGGACCTGACACATGACTGCTATGTTTATAAGGCCCTTCATTTTCATGGCCACTGTAACATCAGGCCTACTAACCGTATTAGGTGTGAGTGGCTAAGAGACTTCCCCAAGCTTTCACAGGAGGAAGTAGGAGAGCTTGATTCCCTTCTTAGACACCTAGGGACAGGAAGAGTTACCATCAGTGTTGGCGGATGTGTGGTACGCCGGCCACAGCAGGCCTGCGGAGCCCTCTTCCTCAGCTCAAGAGCCATGTGATCCAAGAATCCTGGCCTTGGGGCACAGTGGTAATTTTTTTGTTTCTTTGTTTGTTTGTTTTGTTTTTTTCTAAATGAAATCCTCAGTATTTGCGTTTAATTGCAGTGTTGGGACTTCACAATAAGTAAGTTTGGGTACTCAGACACTAAATGTTTCACCATCACTGTCTATATTTTATGTTTTCACTATTTATCAAATTGTTTCCATATTACATATGAACACTCATTCCCGTTCTGTCTGTTTCTTTCAAGCTCTGCCTCTGTATTTCTCTCTGCCTTTGTCTATTTGTCTCTGTCCTCTGTCTCTCTCTCCATCTCTCTCTGTCTCTGTCTCTCTCTCTCTCTCTCTCTCTCACACACACACACACACACTCCCCTACCTATAACAAATGCCCAATAATTGCTAGAGCATTCACAGCTGTATTACCATATATTACCAAACTGTATTACCATAGGCTTCTCTTCACCAAATCAGCCGCAATATGGATTGGATTTGCTTTTCCTCTATGGATGCTAATAAGTTTGAGAAGTATTTTAGAAGTATCAGGATGTTTATATTCTTTTAATTATTATTATTTTTTTTATAAATTAGCACCTTTAAAGAACACAATTTGAATGATGAGGTTATAGGATAAAAAGGTGTTATTTATGGTGCATACACCTAGAGCTTTGTGTTCTCTCATTTCTCTCAGATCTTGTCAAGAGATGTAGACCGTGTGAAGAGACTCACTGTGGCAGTCTGGAATACACTGCAGTTCCTTAAAAGCTGCTTCCAGTGGGAGTCCACGCTCAGAAGTTCAGTAGCATTTGTGGTAAGATTTCCTTTCCACATTCAAGTCATTGGTTGCTTCTTTGAATCCTTTAATCTTTCTAACATATATTATGGCCTGGGTGTTTTGTGGGCTTTGTCTTTCTTGTCAGATTTACCCACAAAAATCATTTCATTTCCCCTCATACATCATTTCTTGGTGAACGTAAATAGAGCTAATGTTCCACATATTTTGAATGTCCCTATAGCTATTATCTAACCAAATTCTAGTCTTTCCATTGACTATTTTTCTCTTATTCAGTGCCCTGGATGCCAGTAATTTTTGAAAAATGACAGCTAAAAGTATCCCAGGATTAAGTTATAACTAAATGACTACCATTTAGATTTTTAAGTAAATCATTCATAAACTCTGATATTGAAATATTTATTCATATTGAGCCACTTGGGACATAATTGATTGTTCCTCATAATTTGACTGAATGCCACATGGAGAAATGTTCTTGTGTACATAATGCACTCTTTCCTCTGATAGTTATAATCAAGTAATAGAACCAAAGAGGTGCAAGAGATTGCAAAGCCTCCGGAGCAAGTGTAAGAATTTTGGAGGGACTTCTGAGTTGGCCAAGAGCCTTTATTTTGCAACTTTGGCCAGTCTCCCTCATGAGCGAAGGGGCATGTCCTTGATCAGATTGCTCATGTCAGACGCGGGAAGAGAAGCTGAGTCTCCAAATGGTCAATCCGGAACACATCACCATTCATTTCTTTGCTATGCAGACATCACTGCAGAGTTCATAGAGTGGTTGCATGGTCTCAACATGAATATGGGTTATGGCCCAAGTTAAGTCGGATTTCTGTCCTTTACATGGTTCTGCTGTCTTCTGCTATTGGCATAGCCTTGGTATTCTGTCCAACTCCATGGACTCAGACTTGCACAAGACACTTGAGATTAAGATGGAAATCGGTTCAGGATCATATTCTTCCTTTTTTATTTTCCCCAACATTACATATGGCAACTTTATTTTATGTATTTGGCATAGGTCTCACTATGCAGCATAGACTTGTAGTGATCCTCCTGCTTCAACTTCCCTGGTGCTGGGATTAGAGGCTTTCACCACCATGCCTGGTCTTCCATGAAAAAATCTTAACTTCCCTTTGATACTGTTATCTAGTGCTTTGTCCACTTAGGTTTGGCCATGCTTCTTTCCCTGTTTCTCTGTACCCCTTCCTGTATCTCCATGCAGAGTTTTTCCTTGTGCCCAATGACTTGGCTTTAGTTCTCCTTTTAGTGTTTGTCTATTGACAATGGATCCTCCTGGATTTCACTGGATCATGTCTTTTTCACAAATATTGTTGAAGGATATTTTTGTTTAGTTGCTACATTGACAGCTATTGCTCTAGACACTTTGAGAATATCATCATTGTGTTTTACTTGTCATTTATATTGTAGTCTGCTGGCAATCTTATTTTTCCTTCTTTGAAAGTTACGTATCTTTTAAAATTAAATAATGAGAATGAAATAACAATGAGACAGTTTCAAAACAGATTAGTAGGACAGTTACAATAATTATTACATTGCATATTTTTGTCTTCATAGTAATTCTTTAGAGTACAAGATGCAGACATGATATCTTCTCTAAAACACTGTTAGTACAAATCTTTCTTCTCATTGAACTAAAAGAAAGTAGCTGTATGTACAGTCCAATTGTCCATGATAGTAGTCAGTTATCAGGAGAACTGGCAATGTCAGAAATTATTGGTTGAGCATTTTATAGCTCAGCATATTAATATGGCATTATGTTTTATACCTCATGGTTATACTTTTCTGCTGAATGATTAAGATCTAGATAAAGTAAGACCTATGTAACAAAAACTGTAATTTTTGTTATCTGACAAGGTCAGCCAAATCCCTTCAGGATTTACCTTGAAACCATGTACAGCACTTTGTAGACCTGTTGTCACTGTCAGCCATCTGGATGAGTCATGGCTATTGTTTGACCAATTTGCTCTCTGTGAAAGCCTAAAAGAATGTTTTCTCTCTAGGTGACTATCCTTAGGCACACTATACATCGTTGATCCCTTTCCTCTGTAGCCCCATAATCTCCTTGAACAGAAAATTTGGGACGTCATTGAGTTATAGGATGTTACAGTACAGGTTCTCTTATGTCCTGAATCCTCACTGACATTGACAGGTCAGGGCCAAAATATTGGCTATCATTATAGCCCTTTTTTTTCCCTCCAATTTTTTGGTCTGCTAACTTAAGTTGTTAACCCTCCAGGAGAGAAGCTTAAACTTCCTTTTTATATAATCATTTTCATAACTGCTTTTTCTTTGCTACT
>PVJA010051451.1:0-12826 GCA_004027025.1 Myocastor coypus | reverse complement strand
AAAAAAAAAAAAAAAAAAAAAAAAAAAAAAAAACTTAAAGCAGCGGTTCTCAACCTGTGGGTGGTCGCCTAAAGCCATCGGAAAATGTTACTACATTCTGAATCATAACTGTAGCAAAATTACAGTTTTGAAGTAGCCACCAAAATTATTTTTTGGTTTGGGGTCACCACAACATGAGGAACTGTATTGTGGGGTCACGGCATTAGAAAGGTTGAGAACCGCTGACTTGAAAGTGTCTAATTCAGAGATTAGAATTTAAATTCTCCATACTGTGCTACAGAATACTGTTTCATTTGAGAATAATTACCTGTGTTTCCTAACCTGTTTTCATTCTTTAGAACAGATGTTTTTAGTACTCTGAACCATATCTCTGACAGGTCAGGTGCTTTCTGACTTACTGTGGCCTTGAGTGTGGCATCTAGAAATTTGTTCCTAGTACTTACTGAGCTTAGCTCTGAAGAACGCGGTGGATCTTCTCCCAGCGTTTTTCTGAATATTTCTTCTCTTGGCTCACAACCTTTGTTGTGCTTAATCTTTTCTGAGTTTGTGTTGAGATTATTCTATACTATATATATAGTATATATATATATATGTATGTATATATATATATATGTATGTATATATATATCTATATATATATATATATACATACATACATATATATATATACTATATATATTTTTTAACTCAAAACATGTCCCTCCCCGCCACTACCGGTGGAGAACCCATAGCTTTTGCATTGAGCTGCATCTTTGCCCCTCTTTAGAATTACATTTTTTGTTGTTTTGGGTTTTTAAGAGTTTCTGGCTAAGTTGCTCAGTTTGGGCTCAAACCTGGAATCCTCCTGTCTTAGCCTCCCAGAGTGTGTTGTACGTATGTGCAAACACACCTGGTTGTAATATTTGAATGTTTTGATTATGATATCCTACATTAATTTCATTAGCAACTGACTTTGTGAAGGATAATACTACTGATTTTATTTTACAATGAAAAAACTCATACTGAAGAAGATCCCGTATGGTAGGGAAAGTAGAATTGATCCTCAAACTTGTGCTCTCAACTTACACATAATATTAACACATGTAGCTAGACGTCAAGAAAATTTATTTTTCTTCATGCTTTTATTAAAGACATTCTTTGACGGAACCCTCACCCCCCCCCATGCCTAGTGATAAAGAATAATGTCTGCGTGGAAGTTGTCTTGATTTATGTGAAGTGGCCAGCAGTTTAACTTTCCTTTGTCTTTGTGCCATTAGTGCAAATGTCAACAGAGTGAAAAAGGTCTGGGTTGGCCCTGTGTACCCAGCATTGTTGTATTAGTGATTGGGCTCATGGAAGATGAAATTTCTAAGATAAAGAATTAAAACTAAAAAATTTCTATGTACATTTAAATCTTTTTTTTTTCCAAGAGTAACTGCTAGCCGGGCGTGGTGGCGCACGCCTGTAATCCCAGCACTCTGGGGGGCTGAGGCAGGAGGATTGGTGCGAGTTTGAGACCAGCTTGGGCTACAAAAGTGAGCTCAAAGCTCAAGGCCAGCCTGAACTGCATAGCGAGACCCTGTCTCAAAAAGACAAAAAAAAAAAGGATAACTGCTGGCTCAGCTTTGGCACAGGCCTGATTCCCTGGGGTGGCCCACCTACTCTACTTTCCCTGCCAGCATGCCTGACAGACCCTGCGTTGCTGAGATCCAGAAATTGATAGATTGCAATCAAAGCAGACAAGAAAATCCTCTACCTTCGAAAGGAATGATTGAGTGAGTGAGTTGTACCATGACGTGTGCCACCAGTGTGCACTGTACGTTCCACAGGCACTGCTGAGTTCTTTATGCCACTGCTGTAAGATGCAAAGAGGCTGGGTTGAGTTTAAATGAAGTTGCTGCTCATTTTGCAACAAACAGTGGAGAACTGACAGTGAAGGCCCCACCACCACTCTGCCTGAGTGAGTGGGTGAGCAGCAGAGAGCTAGGTCAAGGAAGGAGCTGGAGCCCCAGTGAGAGAGTCTGAGTGCAGACTGGTCTCTTAAGAGGCCTGCAGGGTGTAAAGTGCCTGTTTGTTTCTGTATTTATTTTTGGTGCTGGACACTTAACTTGGGACCTTGAGCTTGCCAGGCAGGTGCGTATGTCACTGAGCTGTATCCTTGGCCCCCTAAAGTGCATGTTAATCAGAACACCTTTTTTTGTTGTTAAAATGATTTTAATTATTCAAATAATGTGATTTTTAAAATATATAAATAGCTAGGTGTGGTGGTGCATGTGGGTAATCCTAGCTCTTGGGAGGCAGGGGCCTCCCAAGTATTCTTTAGTGTTTTTTTGTTTGTTTTTGTTATTTTGGGAGGGGGTTGTAATTCGGGTTGACATCAGACTTGGCAGCCATCCTCCTGCCATAGCCTCCCAAGTGCTGGGTTTGCAGACATGTGCCATTGGACATATACTGGCTTAATCTCCAAGTATTGGGAGATTTTCTACTTTCCTCCCATCCGTCCTTCTTTTTTCTTTGCTTCCATATTTTTCCATCACTCTTCTCCCTTTTTACTTTACTTGTAGGCTCAGGATCTTTGCACTGAGCCATGTCTTCAGGTCTTTTCTTACTTTGTGAGGCAGGATCTCACTAAGTTGCTACATTGCCCAGGCTGCATGCACCACCGTGCCTGTTACTTGTATTATTGACTTCTAGTTAAATTCTGTTGTGGTCTAAGAACAAGCATTGCATAATTTCCATTCTTTTAAATTTGTTAAATTGAGTTTTATAGCCTAGAATTATGACACAGTATGTGGTCTCTCTTGGTGAATATTTCAAGTGCATTTTGGAAGAATGTGTACTGTGTGGTTATTGGGTTAGTAATCTGTAAATCTCCATTATATCAGTTGATGGTGGTGGTGAATTCAACTGTGCCCTTCCTGGGTTTTTTGTCCTCCTGCCTCTATTCTTACCTGGTGGAGGGTGTTAAAGTCTGCATTGTAATTATGATTCTAAAATTTCTCCTTGTGTTTCTGTCAGTTATACCAAATATATTTTGGTGCACTGTTATTGGCTGCATATACCTAAGGATTTGTTATGTCGTGGAGAATTGACTCCTTTATCTTTATGTGCTATCCCTTTATTCCTGATGGTTTTGCTTACTGTAAAGTCTATCTCTGAAATTAATAGAGCTATTCTTGTTTTCTTTTCATTTCTTTTTTTATTTTTAAAACTCAGTGTGTATGTGTGTGTGTGTGTGTGTGTGTGTGTGTGTGTGTGTGTGTATCATGTCCAGCTCAGTCTGCCCTAGCATGTGGTGCCCTGGGGATTGAACCACCATCCCTGTGGTTGCCAAAGCTTGCCTAAACAGGCACCTTAGATTGCATAGCCATCTTGCCGGCCCCCTTTCTTTTTCTTCTTATTAGCATGAAGCATCTTTTTACATCCATTTACTTGTAATTTATGAGTCTTTATTTTGTTTTCTTCTGTTTTATTTGGGGCTACTGGGGATTGAACCTGGGAACTATGAACTGAGGTGCATACCCAGGTCACTTTTTTTATGTTTTTACTTTGTGAGATGGAGTTGGCATGTTTTTGAGGCTGAGCTTGAATGTGTGATCCTCTTAATATTAACCTGAGCCTCCAAGAGTGCTAGGGTTATAGGTATGTGCTGCTGCACCAGCATGCTTTTAGCTTTTAATTGAACATATATGTGATGCCATTTTCTCTTTTATTTTAGCTTTTTAGGTGGTTGCCTTACAGTTTACAACGTGCATTTCCAGCTAATGATAGTGTGGCAACTCCTTGACTTATATGTGACATTCCATTCCAGAACACTCAAAAGTCAGATTCAGTCACAAGTCTGAAAAAGTGAGTCTGATGATCTTTTACACAAATACAAACTGTAAAGCATAAAACATTATGAGGTGTGTTTGCATGTGTGAAAGTTTGCAACTCAAATGTTTGTAACATTGTCATATAATATGCTACCATTTCACATACAGCTAGAGTACCTTACAGTGATAAAATATACTAATGTTTCTGTCATATCCCTGTCATTGCTGACATTATTTCACTAACTACTTTATGTTTATGATAATCAACTTGATAAAGATTTATATCTTATGCTGGCAAGAAAATGAAAAAAGATACTGTTCATTCCTTTCTGTGTGTTCTAGTCTTTTTCTATACCCTACACCTTTTAGGGCCTTTTCTTGCATCTTGGGTATTTTGTACTGTTTTTGACATTTACCTTACTCCATTCTTTGTCTCTTTGCTTTTCAATTTTGGAGTTTTCAGTTGAGACATCCTGAAGCATGGAAATTCTTTTCTTAGCCATGTCTAGTCATCTAAGAAGCCCATCAGCATTTCTGTGCTGTATTATTCATATCTAGCATTCATTTTTGGTTACTACTTAGAATCTTCTGCTTATGATGCCCCTTGGTTCTCCTGTGCTGCAAATCCTGTCCATTATTTCCTGATCTAGAAGGAACCCTTTTCTACACTCTTGGTGGGAATAGAAACTAGGACAACTGCTATGGCAAACAGTATGAGGATTCCTCAAAAACTTTAAACTAGAAACTCCATTCAACCCAGGTATTCCCTTCTAAGAGTTCTTCCTGAATGGATTATGGACATAATATTGCAGTGATACAAACATATCCATATTTATAAAAGCACAACTCATAGTAGCCAAATCTTGCAAGTGACCTATATATCCAGTAATAGATGAATGGTTGAAAAAAAATTATACATAATGGAGAACTATTGGGCCATAAAGAAGGATAAATTTGGGTAATTTGTAGGAAAATGAATGCACTTTGAGACCATAATGTTAAGTAAAATCAGGTATGCAAGCTTAAATATCACATAATTTGTCTTGAATCAGATACCAAGTATAACTAAATCAGCAAAACAAAAGATAATAGGAAACAGGGAGATACAGCATTTGCAAATGCAAATCAGACCAAGAATGGAAGAGGTGAGGGGAAAGGAGGGACCGAGAAGGGAGTGAAAAAATGATCACACTACACGGCAGACATGCACTCATGACAACAAGCATTTACATTAAAACATAAATTCCAATGTAATAATTACAATGCCCCTGCCATACCCAAGTCGTAACTGATGCTTGCTCTGTCTCTTTAATTTTTTTTTAAATTTCTAGACTATCTTGTAATTTTTTTCTGGGACCTGTACTGGGTAAAAGGAATGGCTCTCAATAGGTCCAAAGTAATGATGCATAGGTATTGGGAAGAGTAGTGTTATACAGTCATGTGGTTATGACCCAGAATGTTTTGTGATCCTGTACTTTGTTTTTGATTTCCTTTTTTTTTTTTTTGGTCTATGTTTTTGTATTTTAGTACAGTGTCCACTATGTAGATTGGACTTGTAGTGATTCTCCTGTTTTCAGCTTCCCAAATTCTGGGATTACAGGCACACAGCACTATGCCCAGAGGGATCCTGTACTTTGGATTGTGAGCTTCATGGACTTTTTACACCTGGCTCAGATGGGGCACCCCCTCTGCCCCAAGTCAGTTAGGCCCAGTGACTTTCTCCTTCAGATATTCCTTATGGCTAAGACCTTGTAAAGAAAGAGTTGCAGGTGTGTTTCAGAATGGTTCTTTTCCCTTTTGTCTGCTAGAGTTCAGAGGGAATTTTCTGTGAGGACCTGCTAGAGTACCTGGAGATAAAACACAAAAGTATGGGATGCTGTTCTCATCTGTAAATTTTAACTGTGTTGTCCCCAGTGAGTCTTTAGAAATCTGTCAGGTGCCAGGCATGGTGGCACACACCTGTAATCCTAGAACACAGGAGGTTGAAGTAGGGAACTCACCCATAGTGAGTTCAAGGCCAACCTGAATTACATAGGGAGACCCTATCTCAAAAAGCAAAACAAACAAAACAAAACAAAAAATCAGTTACAATTTAGAGTCCCTTTGAGCGTGCTCCTTCAGGTTTTTGGAGAGTACATTTTTATTGTATATTTTGTTCATTGTGTTGCTGGTTTTGAGGATAGCAACTTGTGACCTCACTTTCTTTTTTGGATCTAAGAAGACTTGATTATTTTAGTTTGTGCACTTTTTTTAAAATTCTTTTTATTATTCAGTCTTTTTGAGATAGAGTCTCACTAGGCAGTTCAGGCTGGCCTTGAGCTCACTTCTTGTATCCATGGCTAGTCTCAAACTCACACCAATCCTCCTGCCTCAGCCTCCCAAGTGCAGGGATTACAGGCATGCACTGCCACACCTAGCCTTGTGCACCTTTTAACTTGCTGAGTGGACTGGGATCAGAAGTCCCAAGTGAGTCTTATATAAAATTATCCCAATTTTACCTCACTTCAAAGAGGATGAATTATTTTAAGTTTTCTGGAAAATAACCTTTTGGAGAGGATCAGGGCTTATGTGGTCTGGTCTCCCTTCCTTTCCTTTCCCCTCTCCCTCTCTCCTATTCCTCTCCTCTCCTCCTCTCCTTTTCTGGCAGTACTAGAGATTGAGCCTAGGGCTTTCTCACTGAGCTACATTCCAAGCCCTTTTTATTATTTATTTATGTATGTATGTATGTATGTATGTATGTATGTATGTATTTATTTATTTGGGACTGTTGTCCCACTAAATTAGTAAGTTATCCAGGCTAGGCTTAAATTTCTAATCTTCCTGCTTTAGCCTGTGAGAGTTCTAAGATCACAGGCCTGTGACTATGGCCTCTTTTTTGAAGGGATTTTAACTTGTAAAATATATAACATAAAATTTATTATTTTAAGTGGTATTATATAGTTCGGTGACATTACTTACATTCACTTGTTTTGATCCAGTATAGATTCTTAAAAGGGAAAATTTACATACAGTTAATACAGAGCTTTATAAGAAAGGGCCTCTAGGGTGAGCCCAGAAAGATGGGTGAATTTGGTGGGAGGACTTCTTTGAGCAGATAAAAAAAGAGAATGGTAAAGATTAGCATCATTAACTAGTAGAAAAAAATCAGAAAAGAACATTTATAAATGTATGCAACTATTGGTGAATTTATAAGCATTAAGAAAATAAAGATTTGATGGCAGTGGAGAAAACATTCCTAAAATTCATCTACAAGCAGAAGAGAGCTAGAATAGCAAAGGCAGTCCTGGGTAGCAAAGGCAAAGCAGAGGACATCACAATACCTGACTTGAAAGTATGCTACAAAGCTACTGTGATAATATCAGCATGGTACTGGCATGCACATGCACACATGTGTGCGCGTGCACACACACACACATATGTACATGTATATGTCTGGGGACCAGTGGAACAGATCAGAAGATGTATGCATAACTACAAACACACTCAGCCTCCTAACCTCTGACAGTTGGACCAGATGTGCTCACTGGAAGAATTATAATTTGTTTAGTGTGTAGTGCTGCAAAAACTGGCTCTCTGAATGTTGACTAAAATTAAACCCATGTCTATCACAAGGCACTAAGCTAAAGTCAAAATAGGTCAAAGATGTAAATATTAAAACAAAATTTACTGGAAGAGAAAGTAGGTAGAAATCTTGAAGACATTGGAGTAGGCAAAGATTTCATGAGCAAAACCCAAACTGTTTGGGAAACACTTCAAGGAATCAACTGAGATCTTATCCTATTAAAAAAAGCTTTTATACCTCCAAAGAAAACACCATTAGATTGGAAAGATATCCACAGAGTGGGAAAACAATTTAGCTAACTGTTCCTTAGACAAAAGACATATCTAGAACATACAAAGATTGAGAAAAATCAGACCTCCCCCACAAATTCAAATGGGCACCTGAAATGAATATATACTTCTCAGATAATGCAAATAAAATTCATGAAAAAATATTCATTATTGGTCATTTGAGAGATACCAATTAAAACAACACTGAGGTTTCATCTCAGCCCAGAAAGTATGGTTATCATCAAGAAAACGATAACAAATGCTAGAAGGGCTGTGGGGAAAAAACCCTTCTTCACTATGAGTGGGAGTGTAAACTGATACAGCCACTGTGTAAATCCATGTGGAGATTCCATAAAAAAGTAGGATTAGAGGTCCCATTTAACCCAGCTATTCCCCTTACGAATATTTTCTCAGAAGAATTAAAAACATCGTATTATAGCAATATACATGCCCTGATGTTTAGAGCAGCACAATTTGTCAGAGCAACATCTTGCAGACAACCAAAGTGCCCTTCAACTGAGGAATGGATAAAAAAAGATGTGGCATTTAAACTTGAGACATTTATAGGAAAATGGATGTGACGTTAGTCCATACTTATAAGTGAAATAAGCTAGTCTCACATGTGCAAACATTGTATTGTCTCTCTAGTATAAGAAGCTGAAAGAGTAAACAAGACCAAAATGTACGAAAAATATTCTGAAATGGAAAGAAAATGCTCAAAAGGAAAGAAACTGGAATGGGAGAAAGGAGGAAAAAGGGAAATTGTGTGGGTGTGGAGGTGTTAACTGAAATATTACTAATTGTTAGATCATTGAAAATTTACATGCATAGGGTGCTTGATTGGTTTTTCATGCCTATATCTTATATTATGAGCAACTACTTTGAAGATAATGCATAATGTACTGAGCAATTTTGTCTTGAAATTTTATACCAGTTTATTTATTTTTCTTCTATTTAAAATGAAAAAAGAAATATTCTAATCAGCCAAAGAAGGTTGATGTTACTTGGTTATAGGGAGTGTGCTATAAAGTCATTTAATTCCCGAGAGCACCAGGGTAAGCATATAGCACAATGAGAAATAATGTCTGGTTCAGAGTAGTCAAGGTGAAAGACTTAAAAGTTAATCACTTCACAAAGTGACAGAGCCAGTATCATTTTGTCTAAGTTATTCCCTTGCAACAAAGTGGTAGCTAAGTGAGGTGATTTCATTCTATTAAAATAAGTTCAAAAAAGATGCTGTATGAGTTCGTGTGTCGTACTCTCACAGAATGTTTTAGATTAATAATTTCCAGAATTACTCAGTTTGCAGAAATTGAAATAGCCCAGTTTTGGAGACTAGGCAATGGGCACCAGCATTTTTAAAGGCCCCAGCTCCTAAGGCAGTGTACTGGTGATGTTAGATGTGGTACTACATACCTCTTAAGCCCAGCATTCTTTGAGGCTGAGGCAGGAGGCTTTGTCAAATTCCAGGCCAGCCTGGACTACAAAGTGAGACCCTATTTCTATCATATTGACAACACCTTAATTCTGAAAGGAACAAGAGAATTCTCTGGGTCCAACATGACTCCATTGGGAAACAATGCTAGAAAACTTGTGCTTCATTTCTTCACCATTTACCTTTGCTGCATTTACTCTGATCTTTATGTAATGGCATAGCTCTCTTTGTGATTATGTTTTTGATTGTCATGGATACTTTGGAGAGTTGTTTTGTGCGTGTGTGTGTGTGTGTGTGTGTGTGTGTGTGTGTGTGTGTGTTTTGCCTGATTCTTTTATTTTGCATTTTTTTCCAATGGTAAACCAAACAAGCTAAACTTTCCTTATTGCTATTCTAGCTAACATTAAAGAAGTCAATTGAAAATGAAGTGCCTTTAGGTATATTACTTAGAACAAAGTGATATTACTTTAGATAAATTATATTATGTTACAGTTCACTTTGACCAGCTTTGTATCAGTGTGATGGTAAACCATAAAAATGGAATTTCAGCTCATATATTATCCTTTCCAGTTACACAAATTATGCCGTCTTACTGAATGTGTTAAAAATGTGATAAAAGAGTGTCGGTTCAGCCTGTGGTGCTCATTATGTTTGAAAGACATGCTGTACGTTTTGCACATGTAGGAGAAGCTATATGTAGTATGGTTGGGGGAAAAGACATACAAGAAGTGATGTGCATCGGTGAGTTATAATCATTGGCTGTAGCAGGAACGGTAGACATGGGGTAAAAGGCAGAGGCAAAAACCTGTAGTACACATGTTACTGTCTTTTTCTTTTAAGACAAAAGATGTTAATGGATGAGTTTTCCTTACCTAAAACCCTTGTGTTCAGCTTTAATCAAGGTTTGCTCTTTGCGTTAAGTAAATGGCTTTTGAATTGCAGTTGGGCACTTGGTCTTGCCAGTCTAGGATATACTTGTGGAATGTATGCTTCACTCAAAGTGGGGTTTTGTCCTATTCACTATGTATGGCATCTGTAAAAGGAAAAAATGCAGTGCCTGGGGTGGGCTAAATTGGGAGAGGATGTGAAACTAGTCATCTTCATGGAGGTGATGATTCAGTCTGAATATTTGGTTATAAATATTTGAGTCCAGCATTAAAATTTTGATGCCTCTCAGAGATTATTGGTGACTTAGGGAAGCAATTTTAGCCGCTAAAGGAAAAATTTTGAGGGATTTAGGTGTTAGAATATATAGGCTTTTCTCTAAAAACTTTGGTCTCTAGACCGCAGCTTTGTGGCTGCCAGATCTAGCAAAAAATAATTTTTCCATACAGTGGTAAATTCTACTGACATGTTTTAAATTACAAAGTGACACTTTTCTTGTGCTGTATTTTGCTTCTGCACAGATAAATATGAACTCTTTGCCAATAGCTTTAGTTCAGGAGCCTTTATTATCTTAGTTGGAACTAAAGAGAATTGACATTGCTGTGGCAGTATGTTAACACTAGAACTTGATATTTTCCATTTTATTGTTTGTTTATTTATGTATATGGCTGGCTCAGCCTGCTCTGAGGGTAGGGCTGGCACAGCATGTGGTGCTGGGGATCAAACTACAGTCCCTGCAGTTGCCTAAGCTTTCCTCCGCAGGCACTTTAGACTGCTGGCCCCTGTTGTATATTTATATTATAGGTTATGGAATAACCTATGTAGGTTATTCCTATATAGGTCATAGGATATAATATAGGTTATGGAATATGATAAATGGTAGGTTGCTTTGGTCCCCAACAGAGACTAAAAGAGGTTATAGTGATTATATTTTCTTAAATCAAAATCCAGACGTGTATTAGATGAAGGGCAGTGTAGTCAGAAGCCACAGTTTTGAATTGCCATGTTTGTTTGTTTGTTTGTTTGTTTTTGGGTAGGACTGGGGTTCAAACTCACGACCTTGCACTTACCAGGCAGGCACTTGTGCCATGGAGCTCTGTCCCCGGTCCCACAAATCACAGTTTTATTACTTAGAATTTGGAATTTCTGAATAATTACTGTGGAAAGAAAGGGAAAAAAAATATTTGAAATTGGGATTGACTTGGAAAATCAATATAACACGAGTCTGCATGAATTAAGTGAAAGAAGGTGAAGGCCCTGTGAATTGAAACTAAAATTATCAAACCTGTTGTATTTATTGTATTAGATATCTTCTCAGTAAAATTAGTATATATTATAAAATTTTATTCTAATTCAAATGATATTCTTGTGTTTCTGTAAACATACACCCTCAAAGTCTAGAGAAGATAAGTAGGGATAAAAATTATATATCTTTTCCTATCTAAGAACAGGAGACTTTTAAAAAGAAATACTAATTTGTCTAGGCTGTCCAAAAGAGAACACTGCCAAAAAATCAACCTATAGACTTGTTAATGTTAATTATTTTTTCTTTTAGCTTTTATATTTGCCATATTCCTTTTAAAAATAAAATCTAAAATACAGAATTTTACTTTAAAAGCTCTTGAAATTAAGAATTATTGCTAACCCCGTTCAGGGAGGATGTTAAAACTAGGTTGGGGAGAGTTTTGCTGCTGATGAAACCGGGAATTGGATCCAAGCTTCTCTGCCTCAAAACTGTCATGTCGTACACAGGAAAATACTGGTCAACTCTAGTTTGCATTCATTTCCTTTACATGTCACCACCTGGGAAGGCCTGGATGGGTTCATGGTGCTGTTTGTTGTGGGTTTGCTGATATTGGTTGGGAGTAATAGTATTGAGGATAGCACCTTCAGGAGTTCATGTTCTAACAGGGATGTGAGGTGTGTGTGAGGAGGTACCGAGATTAGACTTCACTGTGGAAGCAGGGGAGAGAGATGAACAAGTAGTTGAGGAAGCAGACGATGGCAGTGTGTGCCAGTACTGGTCTCAGAAAATATTTCATCAGTATAATTTCTGTACCAAGGGCATAGGAGGCAGGGACAGATGGGAGTATCTGAGGTACAGACATTGATAGGAGTGAGGCACAGAAGAATTTTGTAACCTAAAGTCCCTAAGGTTGATTGACCTTTACTCACTTTATTATCAATTCTGACCTAGGCTTCAAATGAGAAATGCATTTCTGAAAAAGAATGACAGGCAAGATGGCCTGTGAGACAGCAGTCACAGAAAGGATAAGTAAAGATCAGGAGGTACATTTTGAAAAGCAGAGCAGCACATTTTGCAGTTAACGGAATACATTCCAGTTGTGTAGTTGAAAGTTCTTTGGTTGTTTTAGGAGTACTTTTAAAACCTGTTGGAGCATTGTGCCTATCTTTATGTGTAAAGATTTAAGAATAGCCAGTTAGACATTATATAGTATAATGTGACTGGAAATGATACTGTGGGGAGCAGTGTTTGTTTTGTCTTTTTAGGTAGACACCTGCTAACTCAAGTTGTCCTTGAACTTTATTCACAATCTTCCCACCTTAGCAGCCGGGATTACAGACACACAGTATCACTTTGAGCCTATCTGTTCATATTTTGAAAATTTTATTTGGTTACAGTGGAACTTAAAGGTCAGGTTTAATAGTAGGGTTGAGTGACTTTTGTGACTGAGGACAATTTTTTGTGTATAAAACCAGACAAATGAAGGAATTAAAGACTGGAGGGGTGACATGTGGTCTAATAATAACCTATGAAGGATCTTAAGTTTTGGTAATTTTTTTGTACCTCATCTTTTTTTTTTTTTTTTTTTTTTTTTTTTTTTTTTTTTTTTTTTTTTTTTTTTTTTTTTTTGTTTCC
>PVJA010051450.1:0-12831 GCA_004027025.1 Myocastor coypus | reverse complement strand
CCATCCATCCATCCATCCATCCACCCATCCATCCATCCATCCACCCATCCATCCACCCATCCATCCATCCACCCATCCATCCATCCATCCACCCACCCACCCATCCATCCATCCACCCACCCATCTCCCATCCACCCATCCATCCATCCATCCATCCATCCATCTACCCACCCATCCATCCATCCATCCATCCACCCATCCATCCATCCTCCCACCCATCCACCCATCCATCCATCCATCCTCCCACCCACACTCTCCCCAACTCATGGTCACCCTTCTCATCCTCTCCTTCTGTCTGCTTTGCGTGGGCTGGACTCTGAGGTGTCTGGCCTGGCTGAGGGAGGGCAAGGCAGGTGGAGGGGTCTGGTTGAGGAGAGGGTCTCACATCTCTCCCAAGCCCTGGCCTCCTCGAGTCAGAAGGTGGGATTCTGTAAGACAGGACAGAGAGCAGGCTAAGTAGAAGCGAAGGCCAGTCATGAGATAGGAGAGGAGGGGACAGCAGGCCCAGCTGGAGCACCGACTCCATGGCTCCTCCCTACTATGGGCTTAAAGATCTCCCTAAGGGGTGGGGGTTTGGAGTGGACCATGGCCAATACTTGTATAGACTTCCTGTGCCAGGCACTGTGTGGGAGTCTACTCAACCACCACAGCCTAGGGGAGGAAACTGAGGCGCGAGAAGGTTATGTACCATGGTTAAGGACACAGTGCATTAAGAGGCAGAGGAGAAACTTGAACTCAGCCTGTGCCCTCCACCACAAGGTTATGCAACGTTAGAGGAATAATGCACTCTGAGTCCCTGTGCCCTGAGCCCTCCCCTCACTGCTGTCACCAACAGTGGGACCTCTGGGGGCACTTAACTCCTTCATTTACTTGTCTGCCAAATGGAGGAAATGTACTGTTCCCAAGTGTGGTTTGTACGAGGGACACTGTATGGCATTTGCTAAATACTCAGCAGGAGCTGCAGGTGTCACTCTGGGTCATCTCACTGGCTGAGGGCATCTGGGCTCATCTGTCTTCTGCGAGATCTGAGTTCTCCTGGGGTGTCTACCTTCTCTAGGCCCCAGGTCAGTCGGTGTGGGCTTATCTGGAAAGGCTTTCTGCAAGAGCGGAAGAAGGTCCCGGACCAGCTCTGGGCTCTAGAGGGCAGAGGAGAGCCAGGGAAGGAGGCTGAGCAAGTCAGGCCTAGCGGAGGGACGAGCAGGGGTGGTGCCCGGGGTGCTTCTGGACTGTTTGGAGCTGCATCCCTGTGCACTGTTTGGCGCTGCAGCTCAGGACAAGCCAGGACGGCACCCCACCTGTGGCTGTCCTTTTTGCTGAAAGGAAAGGTCAGACAGTGCTGGGGAGAGGTGTGGGAGAGGAGGGCCTTGAGCCTGTGCCCAGAAGCCACTAGCTCTTAACTGCACTGAAGCCAGGAATGTTTGTCTAGTAAGGGCTGGGATCACAGACTATCTCAGTCTCGCAAGGGCTGACCCATGTCTTAGTGCAGTCTCTGCTCTCCCAAGAAGAACACAGAGCTAGTGAAAGACAGGTGCTGTGGACCACTGAGACCCACAGCACCGAGGTGATGAGGAAGGGGGCACAGGGCAGAGCACGGGGAACCCATGGGGAGGCCCACCCAAGGAGGAGGCCCATGGACCTCCGCAGGCTTGTCTTGCGGGCTGAGGTGGGCAGACCTTCACCTGTGGGAGGTGCTTCTCCAGGGCTCAGGTTGTAGGACAGCAGTGTCCCAGTGTCAGCCCTAGGAGATGCCTAACTCGCCTCAGATCCACTGAAGGCTCAGGCCTGCTCCTAGGGTCCTTTTCTACTGGAGTCCGGCTTTTTGGCTGCAGAGTAAATACACATGTGAAACATATAGTAGTCACCCAGAGTGTCTAGGCCCCCTCTCTGGCCCAGTGTCACCAGCCTGTAGGTGGAGCTCCACGTGGGCCTGTGCTAAAGCCTACAAGTGTACCCCAGTTTCAGAACCACTGGTTTAGTGGAGAGCATCATGTGCCAGGGCCCCTCTGCACCTCAGGCTGCAAACAAACCTAGGAGCAACAGAGCTTTATAGGTGTGCACTGCACCCTTGCCCTGTGCTCGGGGTGAACTGGGAGAGGACAACCATCCCTTGTCTGCTCTCCCTGAAGACACACCTGCACCAGTGCTGGCCAGAGGTGTCACACAAGTGTACTGTGGTATCCCTGAGGTGCACATAGAAATGAACACAGAAAAATACCCGACAGCTCATTGCATGGTTTGTGAGGATGCGCTCACAGCGATGCTTTCACACACACACACACACAAACACACACACACACACACACATTCGGTCCTTGCTTAACGATGGAGATGTCTTCTGAGAACTGTGTCACTAGACGATTTCCTTGTACGAACATCAGAATGCGCTTATGCAAACTGGATGACCAATCACTCCATGTGGTCTCCTGGTTTAATCAAGAACACCGTAAGTCCAGGAGGTAGGAGGCTGTGTGCACGGCAGGCTGTGCTGAAGTAGAGCTTTCGATGTGTAAGTAGGAGAATGCACTGCAAGTGATAAAATAGGTGATACACATGTAAACCCAATGGCTTATTTCCATGTTCAGTGTTCTGTGCATAATTGGTCAGTCCATGGTTTCTAATTGCCGGCAGCTCAGTAGCTGTGTTCATGCCAGCACCACCACAGAAGTGAGAGCTTTGTATCACATTGCAGTGGCTGTCGCATCACTGGGTGGCGGGAGTTTTCTAGCACACTGTAATTTCATGGGACCACCATGGGGTGTAGAGTTGGTTGTGGATAGGAATAGCATTCTGCTACATGCAGTTGAATATATAGCCTTTCTGTATTTTAACATATTTATATATAAATATTTATATGCAAATATTCTATATTTGTATGCATGTAAGGTGTGTCTCCTCTCAGTTTCTTAGATCTAGGAGCATGAGTCCAGTCTCCAGTGCCCTGGCTGGTTGCCAGGAAGGAGGTGTCTGGCTCCATATATGAGTCCATCAGATCTCGGGTCCTTGCTGGCCCAGAAACAGCATGGGGTGGTCATAATTCTGGTGACCTCCATGGTAGAAGCTCCTGGAGCTCTGTAGTCAGCTGTGGGGAGCGAGCACCACCAGCCTGGGCAGGGGCCCTTTGTTGGGTCCTGCATGGAGGAGATAGCAAAGGGAGACCCGTGAGTGGTGTGGCAGGTGCGGGCAGGCGGGAAAGGCTGCTCGCTGCTGTCCTGGCCCGTCCTGTATGCCAGGACCTCGGCTGGATCCCTGCATCCTTGAGGAGGGCACCACTCCCAGGCTGGGCTTCCCAGTGGCTCAGGGACTGACTGGGAACCAGCTGGGTACAGGGGCTCTTGCTCTGAGGAGCTGATTCCTGGTAGGGTCTGATGCTAGTCTTGCAAAGGGCTCCATTTCTAGCTAGCCCTGTGTTTTCCTTTTGCCCAGCTGTTCTCAAACCCAAGCGTGTCCTATCTCTTTAGGGATTGTTAAAATGCAGATTGCTGATACCTAGGCTCAGGTTGGGCCTGAGCATCTGTGTTTCTGGCAGGGAATCTTGCTAGCCTGGCAACATCACACTTCGAGAACTGCCGACTTCCAGGTGTGTGTGTGTGTGTGTGTGTGTGTGTGTGTGTGTGTGTGTCCTGGTCTTGCTCCTCTCCTCCAGTACTTGCACGTGAAGGCCCTCCTTTTGTGGAGCACAGCCCTGGCAGTAAAGTGGATCTCAGTAAATTGAATCCTTTTTACCTGAATTGTGTGAACTAATGAATGCTTCATTCTGATAATACCTGAGCATCTTGGGTGGCTTTCCAGAGGGAGGAACACAGCTTTGTCTGTCGCCGTGGTATTCCTGGTCTCATGAGTTTTGAACACTGTGGAGCTGGACAAAATTATCACCATGACAACCCGAGATTAGCTCCTCATTCTGTTCCAGTTGCAGGCTAATAGCTCTTGCATTCTCTCTCGGTTCGTCCTGCCTAAGTGGACCGCATCTCTCTTGCTGTCACAATTTGCTGCCATTCCTTGACTGCTTTGTGCCGCCCGGCCTAGGTGGGAACAGCCCCAGAGGACGTGTGGCTGTCCAAGTAGGAAAGCCTAGACTCTGCTACAGTAACAAATTAACCTTAAAGTCTCAGAGGCTAGGGCTGGGGAGATAGCTCTGTGGAGTGTTTGCCTGGCAAGTGCAGGGTCCAGAGTTCAATCCCTGGTACTAAAAAAAGTCTCAGAGGTTTAGCACAGGGACTTTTACTGCTGGCACACCTCATAGGCCAGTTTGGTCAGCAGAGTGGAGGCGGAGCCTGGTTTTGCACGGTCATTCAGAGATCTGGGCCCTTCCCATCTTGAAACACTGCCACTCTCCACAGCACTTCTGAGGACGCTAAGAGAAAGAAGACCAAGATAGCAGACACCTGTGAAGGATGTTTTAGAGACGAGTTCATCGCTTCCACTCACTCTGGAACACAACAATAAGTCACATCAGACACAAGAGCGCATGGTCTTGAGCACCTTTGCCAGCTATGTCCACCATTCTGTCACCAAGCCAGACATGGTTATTCATGCATCCAGATTGTCCTACACAGCCCCGCCCCCCCCCCCATCCCGGCTGCCATTGCTCCAAATCAATCCCCTCAGAGTCTCCTCTGGACCACTTCCATGACCTGTCCTGACAGTTTTCCATCTCTGCTTTTCTGCTCTTCCAATGTGCTGTGTGCCCGCCCACACCACCAAATCAGATCATGTGGACCATTATCTGTCCCCCTTTTGTAAGAATGGGTTCGCCACAGCTTCCCAGAGATATATGTCCACATCCTAGTCTTCAAAACTGGTGAAGATATGACCTTACATATCCAAAGGGACTTTGTAAATTAAGTTGATGATCCTGAGAAAGAAGATTATCCTGAGTTATTTGCCTGGACTCTGCTTGATCCTGAGAGGCGTTATAAGTGGCAGGATACAGGAGAGCCTGAGGGGATGAAGTCTGTAAATGCTGCATGGCTGGTTCTGAAGCTTGGTGATGGAGCTGTGTGCCAAGGACAAGGGGAAGCCTCTGAAAGGCAAGGAAACGCATTCTTCCCTCCAGTCTCTAGCCTCCCCCGCTGCCTTGGTTTTAGTCCACTGAGACCCATTCCGGATTTTTGTCCATCAAAATGTAAGATGACAGTTTGTGCCATTTGAAGACACTAAGTTTGCTCAAGAACTTCCAGCAGCAACAGCAACCAAATATATCATTCAGCATGGCGTCCCGAACTGTCAGCACGACCCGGGCCAGGTGATCCGGGAGGCAGAGATAGGCCCTTTCTCTTTGTTCCGGTGTTGCTCTGCAGCATCTGACTCATCCTTCTTGACTTCACATTTGAATACAAGAGTGAACAAGGGGGAGGGAAGGAGGAAAGGGAGGAGAGAAGAGGTTAAAGGAAAAGCTGGTGGAGAAGGAAGGAGGAGAAGGAGGAAGAGGAGGAGGTGGGAGGAAAGGCCTCTCCTAGTGCCAGCAAAACCAAGTTGGGCTGGGCCTGGCGGGTGCACGGACAGAGATGTCAAAGCCAAGGTAGTCTGTGTGATGGGCAGGGACAACATTGCTGCCCCAGCTACAAAAGCCCAGGGCCCTCTCAAGAGCCCACCTTCTGTCTGCCTAGACAGTGGGGTTTGGGCAATGGGGTCATGGGACCTTGACCTTGATCCTCACTTGCCTGGAAGCTACAGGGATTGCCCCTAGGACTGTGGAGGGGGTCCGGGCTAAGGAAGGCACCAGAAGGAGGCACCAGGAGGGCTGGAAGAGTAATGGCAGGGGATCCTTGGTGTGCCCAGGCCACGGCTAGAGGGGAGGGAGTGATTGGAAGGCAGCCCCAGCTGACCCAGCTGACCCTGCAGCATCTACAAGTCCTGTAAGATTCTCCCTTCCAGAGTTGAGCTCTGGTCGCTAGGCAGAGCCCACCCACCTTGCTGTGCGCACCAGGAATGAGACACAATGGCCAAGGAGATTAGCACACAGGTCCCAGGGTTTTCAGTGCAGGTTCTGAGGAGAAACCCTACCCTTTCCCTTTGGTCTGCTCTCTGATGTAAACTTCACTGCTTAGTTTTCTCCATCCCCAGAGCCCTGGTGCCCAGCTAGTGCCTAGTACATGGGAGGGAGGTGCTCTGTTGGGAGAATGCATCTCATGGCCTGCTGACGCCCAGCCCAGGGGCTCCTCACATCCCCTGTCTGGCTCTGCATTCCCCCATCCCTGCTCAGGAGTGGCCCTCTGACCTCAGCAGCATCAGCTGGCAGTAGCAGCTGGCCATGCCGCGGCCTAATGTTCTGCATTATGGGGAACATCTGTCGGCTGGGGCTCCTAGGGGCTGGGCCAGACGCTGCCACGCTCCACAGCCAGTCTACAGTCAGCATGGGCTGTGCCAGCCAAAGCCACGCTGCTGGGTCTCCTGCAAGGACAAGATGTCACAGCCAGCTGCACGTGGGTGAGAGATCCTGCTGCACCGGGTAGACAGGGGTCATCTGCTGTGGCCATTTCTGGGACCTGGGCCAGACCCTTCATCTGGCCCTCAGTGTCCTGGCCTTGTGCTCTACTTACCATGCTCTCAGCTCCCAGACTCTGTTCGTGAGCAGGCTGACACTGACTATTGTCACTGCGTGGCACATTCCACATTCCGAGAATTCTGCATCCATAAACTACAGATACCCTGTGGTCTGCCCAGTACCCAAAAGTCATAGACCTTGACACAGAGAGAGCATGGCCTCATGAGACCTGACCAGACCTCCTCTCTGCCTCCTGTCTCCCAGGTGTCCTTTGGGGCCTGCCAGCGGCCAGCCATCAAGCTTTCATGTCACCTTGCAGGTCTCTGCCTCCTTTCCCCATGTTGGAGGCCTTTCTCAGGGGAGCGATTCCGAGGGACGCCTAATTAAGATAATGGCATTAATGCTAATGACAGCGGTGGACACACATAGAGTGCACCTTGTGCTATTCTAGCAACTTTCTTTGTATGCTCTAATTCGTCTTCTCAGCACGCTGCAGGATGGGCTGCCATGGTCGCTTGCTCCCCCGTGTGACACCGAGACCCTCTCTGGAGCCCATTTTTATAGATCCCCCTGAGGCTTCAGATCTGCTTTCTGGAGCTTCACTTCCTACACACATCCCCGCTTCAGCCTCCCTCATTGCATCTTTGATGCAATCTCTCGGTGTCATCTCTATATATTCTTTCTGGGCATTCCCAGATACCCCCACTGCCTTTTCACTTTGTGCCCAGTCCCTGGGTGAACCCTCCCCTCACTATGTTGTGCTAGAGAGAGAGAGTGAGGGTTGGCATGGTGGGGTGCATAGAAAGCAGGTGCACTACATACCCATGTTAGGGTGCCACGCTAAGTAGTTGGGGCTCTAAGACTGTGAAGAGCAATGGGTGTATGGCCCATCACTTTGAAAAGATGAGTCTTAGCGGGTTGAGCTTGATGGAGGACCCCTCAGGGGAGGCTAGAAGTACTGACCCAGGGAAGAGGAATGGGTTCCCCAAACGTCTGGAGGGAAGCCGGCAGGGCTGGATATGGAACGTGGAGGAGAAGGAGGTAGTGCAGAGGTGGCCTGGGCTTCTAGCTGGGCGGCAGCTGGTGCTGCACTCGAATTGTCTCGGGCTCCTCAAGGCAGGGTTGTCTAGAGGTAACTAACTGGGCATACACTCAGCCCTGAGCAAGAACAGCTGGGGACTGGCGACTGTGGCCTCAGGCAGCCCCGGGGCAGGGCAGCCACCTTTACTTGCATTCCCTCAGTGGGGCAGGCGGGACCCAGTGCGGGCTGAAGCTGTTCTTGCACCTGGCAGCAAGGCAGTCGCTGCTGACCTTGGTGAGTTCTATGTGGACGAAGGACAGAGATGGATGAGGCAGCCAGGAAGAGTGCACAGCAGACAGAGGCACCAGGCTGTCACCGAACCCCCAGATTGGAATATTTGCTCATCAAGCTGGAGATCTTCCTGTTCCTCACAGCTCAGGCCCAGTGAGTAAGCAAGTCCCAGTGATTCCCAGAGCCTCTCAGTGAATTCTTCCCTTCGTCCCCCTCGGCGGGATCCCAGCGACACTGGGCAGGCCTCCCCGCTGTCCCCTGCTGCCCCATCTCTTGCTGCTCTGAGCCTCTTCACAGCGCCAGCTATGGCAGCACAGGGTTCCTCGGACAGTCTCGTCTCTCCCTATTTGATGGATGGTGCCCCCTCCGAGTGCCAGCATGGTGCCAATTGCTGGCTCAAGGCAGCAACCTTAGGCCAACTGGTCCCAGCCCCATTCCTGCCCCTGGAGGGGAGAAGCCAGCTGAGGAGGTGGATCTGAGGCCAGACTAAGTGAGGGTGATGGAGGGCCCTAGAAGACATGAACGAGGAGAGGAAGCTGAGGTATGGTGGCAGGAAGTGCCTCACTCAGGCATCCTGCCTGGCCAAGCATTTCCCCTCCCCATGGTCCTACCGCAGCCAAGGCACAGTCAGGTGAGGCTCCCTCGTCCAGGCTGCCTGCGCCGGCTTGTGCCTCTGCTTGCCCCTCAGGGACCTTGCCAAGGCTGTGCCTCCCTCCGACAGCAATCCTTGCTTTCCCTCCTCTTGAAACATGCTGGCCTCTGCAAGGGCCTGGCATGAATGCTGTGCCATGTGTGTCATGGTGCATAGTGTTCGCATGTGACAGGCCTCGTGTTCACCACGGTTCTCTTCCCCACAGGATGCCCAGGCATGTGGGACAACATCACGTGTTGGAAGCCAGCGCGTGTGGGTGAGGTTGTTGAGGTCAGCTGCCCTGAACTCTTCCAGATCTTCAACCCAGACCAAGGTAGGTAGAGCTCAGAATCTCTTTAGGCTATGCGGATCTAGCCCATTGCCTTCCCAGGAGCTAGAGACCAAGGACTGGGCTGTCCCGTGGGTGGGCCGCTAGTCCCTTTGCTCCGGTGTTCCCTTGTTGGTGTGGAGGCTGACACTACCGACCTTCCTGCATAGTTAGGGCAGTTTTGTTGACCTGCAACGCAGTGTCATGGCACTCGAGCCCTGAAGCAGGATGGGCTTTCCAGTGTGGCACTGATCCAAGCTCTACCACTTACCTTCTTGGGGCCCTGCTCTGAGGCTTGAGTCCCTGGTGGCATGTCTGTGAGGGTCAAATGAGGTCTTGTGCACAGATGTCACTTGGGTCCGACTTCAGCACTTTGAGTGCTCGGGACATTATCATTACTGTCACTTGCATGGCCACATTGCCTCTAGAGAGGCCCGAGGAGCCCACCGAATCGGCATGGAATCGAACACCCTCAGGTGGGGTAGGGATGTGAGGAGGGCAGCTGACACTGTTGCTCGCTCGCTCATGTGCCTGCGAATCCCATGCTGTGGGCACACGGTCTCTCCAGGTTGCTCTGCCGCTGGCACATCTGTTTGCTAAGTAAACTGTCAGGGAGTACGAGAGAAGGAGCTAGAACAGCGGGGTGAGTGGGGTGTTCTGCAGGGGCCACTGAAGTGCTGTTAAGAGATCTGGGGACCCCAAGCCCAGCTAGGAGCCTGTCGGGGCAGGCTGTGTGGCTGAGCTCTGTGATACAGGAGGTGAGGATGTGGGCCCAGCTAGCAAAGTGATCCTCTGCCAAAAGGCACGAAGCCTTGATGGTCCTACCTCTGCTGAGGGCAGCGCCCTGTCCTGGCCAAAAAAGCAGAGGCAGGCTGGCTTTCAGACCATGGGCTCCAACAATTTTGCTGCCACCTTGAAGGGAAAGGGACTTAGTGGGGGTGGCGTGAAGCAAGACAGTGGCATGACTGTGGCCCCAGGCTCCGGATTGTGGTTACTGGCCCAAGACTAGAGAAGGTAGCTGAACCACACAGCACACTTCCCTCCCACCACCAGGCCTCGTGGCAGTGTGGAAGGAAGGCCGCAGCTGGGCTTTCCCATCCCAAGGGCCTGGAGGCTGGTGGTGACCCAGAGCAGGCTGCTGGGGATTTCAGAAGAGGAGCCCGGGAGCGCTGCAGTGAGCACTGCGGTGCAAGTGGCCAGTCAGGCGCAGCTGGCAGCCCGTGACTCAGCGCGCTTCCTCATTCATTCCTTTAGAAGCAAACTTAATCACTTCCTCCATGAGTGTAGAGCTTTCATTCAGTCATTTTTGTAGAGTTTGTGGAACATCTACTCTAGGTCAGATTCCACACAAAGACAGTTTCTTTCCACAACAGCAGCCACAAAGGCAGTGTGAATCAACTGTAGAGGAGGTTTCCTTAAGCTCCACCTTGCTGCAGCCTTCTGCGGGTGGGAAGCGTCTTGAAGGTGCTGATTACACCTGGTTCATAATGGCTCATTAGGGCCGGCCTCTTAGCACCTCTGTTCCCAAGGCCTGCGGGGTGAGACCCCAGCAGTTCTCACCTTCCCGTCTGCTTCCTGGCCTCTGTGCCTCTCTGTTCTGGAGGCAGAGGCCCCTGAAAGAAACTGTGTCCAGTGCGCTTGGGGGTGGGGAGGAGGAGGGAGAGGCCAGTGAGAGCAGACCCTGACTTCAACCTCTGCTCACCTCTGCATTTCTCTCTTTTTCTGCTGCAGTCTGGGAGACTGACAACACCGGTAAGAGGAACCTTGGTGTGGACAGACTGTTGTCCCTCAGTCTGTCCCAGAGGAGCCCAGCTTCAGGAGATCCTCAGGATGGGGTGGGGGGGTGCAGTGACAGGCTCTCCCTCCCATCCCTTGACCATCCTGGAAGTGGAGGCACAGGAAGCTGGTGGACACAGCCCTGAAATTCAGGAGGATGAAGCTCAGCAGTTGAGGGGCCAGAGTGTGGAGCTGAGGAGTCCTCCAGGCCTAAGCATGGGCAGACACGTGGGCCGCAGCCTGCGTGTAGTCTGCACAGGTCTGGGCATCTCCAGTGGCTGAGAGGCTGTGATAGACAGGGAACAACTGGGCAGAAAGAGACCATATGTGCAGCAGGCAGCCGGGCATTAAAGGGTCAAAGAGACCCCCCAAAGGTGATACTACCTGGGGACAAGAAGGAAAAAATGAGGTTTATTCCTAGGTTATCATGAACTTGTAGCATAAGAGGAAGGTGGAAATGAGAAAGAGCAGGGAAAGAGAGAACAGTCTCAGGATGAGGTGTCCAGGGGTCTGGGTTTCCTTTGGAAGAGCAGGTTAAGAGACCATGCTGAGCAGTTGTGCTCCAGGGAAGAAACCCTGGGTCCACACAGCCATCACTGTACCTGGCCCTTTCCCATGCCTGCCCATCCTGCTGGGAGCCTGCTAGGTGCTTCCCCCAGGTCAGGTGGGGACTGAGTCACAGGCCACCCTGAGGGTTCCAGGGGCATAAGCCCAACCCGCCTGGCATTAGATGGTGCAGTGTGTCAGGGGCTGGGGGGCTGCCAGGTGACACATTCCTCAGCGAGAGAGCAGCCTGGGCCTTGGCGGAGGAACAGTGGGTGACATGGCAAGTGGGTGACTGTGCCCTGACCCCTGTCTGCACCCATGTTCTGCAGGAAAGCTTGGTTTTCCTGATGGTAACTCCTTGGCTCTCTCAGGAAAAGGCTGGTCAGAGCTGCATTTGCTGTGCTCGGTGCTTTGGGATCCCGGGTAGCTGGGCTGGGCTTTCTGCAGGTGTGTGATCTTCAGGTGGTCATTTCTCTGATGCAATTACTGTTTGTCTCCTGTAAAGTTGCCCTTAAGGACCCAAGTAGGACCTGGTACCTATAATTTCTGGGGAGTTACATATCTCTAGAAGCCCCTTCATGGATTGAAAGTAAGGATCCCCAGATTAGATGATTCTGGTTAGTATTAATCTCAGTCACATAGAACAAATGTTCTCAGACTTTAATTGTATATCACATACATACCCTAGGTTTGCCAAACTATAGCGTCTGGGGCCTCACTCCCTCATCAGGGGCCGATGGCAGGGCCTGAGCCTGTGAATTGCTAGCTGACTTCCTAGGAGGTGCGGTAGCCCCAGCTGGGAACCACAGCCCTAAAGTGATGGGCTCCTGAGAAGTTGCTGGGGCAAACAACCCTGGGGAAGTCAATTTTGTCACTGCGAAGTCTGTCAGTCTGCAGGGTGCTCCATCGCGCAGAGACTTTAACAGTGAACAGTTTGGGAACAAAAACATTTGTGCGTTTGAGTCTACATGGCATCCTAAAGAGGAAGAAAATAAAAGAAAGGGAACGTTGTTGTTTTTTTCCTTCAGGACAGTTTTTCGAAAACTTCTTTTCAAAGCAGCTTTCCTTTCTTCTTCCCATCTCCCAAGAGAGTGGAAATGAGACAGGTGGGTGGTGGGACTCGGCCAAGGTGCCAACGCCACTGGGACTTTTGCACTTTCTGAAGAAGTGTTCAGAGGAGCCTGGAAGGAGGTTGCCATGGCAGCCTGGGAGAGATATTCTGGAAAAGGCCTGGCGTGGTGTGGAGCTCCGGGACGCAGTTGTATTCTTCTGTGGCCCCAGGGCTGGCCGGGGCTCCTCAGCCTGAGCTGCAGCACAGGGCACTGGAGAAGAGGCTGAGGCCAGTCTCACCAGTTGGGCAGAACTCTCCTTCCTAGCAGGGTGTCCCTCTTCTTCATCCGCAGACCCCAGGAAATAGATGCCTGGAGAGACTGATGGAAGCCTTCCAGCACAGCTCCTGAGGGTGCCTGTTGGGTCAGCATGGGCTTCTTGGCCTTTGCCTCCTTCTCTGCGTCTCCTCCACCCACTGCGCTCTTTGCCTTCCTCCTCAGCTCCTCAGAGGTGGCTCTGGCCATGGAGGGGATGAGTTGCTTCTGCAGTGTGGCCTTTTACTTTTAACATTTCTTTTCTTCTTCTTCGTCTTCCTCCTCTTCCTCTTCCTCTTCTTCCTGCTCCTCCTCCTCCTCTTCCTCTTTCTCTCCTCCTTTTCCTCCTTCTCCTCCCTCTCCTTCTCCCTCCCTCTCCCTCTCCCT
>PVJA010051449.1:0-12837 GCA_004027025.1 Myocastor coypus | reverse complement strand
TAAAGCTCTTGCCTAACATACATGGAGTTCGGGGCTTGAGCCCTAACCCTACACATTAGGAAAACAGAAATATAGCTATGCTATAAGCTTCCTACAATATATACTCAGATCAAGAAATCACAAATCAAACGTTCATTTTAATTAAAATATCCATTAATTTATTATTTAACCTAGCCACCATTTTCACTTTCATTTTTAAATATAAAACACTGGCATATATTTTATATTTTTATCTATGTATTTGGAACTTAACTTTATCTTTTATACTTGAAGGCATTTGCCTTTATGTATAGCAAAGAAATTTAACATAGAGTGCTATTCAGATAAAAGAGAAAAATGAATTACATATGGAAATTATGACTACAGAATTAGAACTGGATTTGTATTTTTTGACACTTGTTCCACATTTATCAAAATAATACCTTCTCTTTGAGTTTCAGCTTTGTAATCACTGTAATCTAGACAGGACCAAACAACTAAAATGCAAAAAACTTTTGTAGTCTATCTAAATCCATGTAAGTATAATTAATTGATGTTATTTTCACAATTTAGACCCAATTATTATTTTGATTTTTGGTTTAAAAACATTCAGTGTGAAATTTGTACACTTAAATTACAAAGTGGCCAATAATATAGCATTGCTTACTACAAAGCTATTTTCTAAAACATGTGGAACTTAATTATTTTGGATAACTGAAATTTTATATCATTACTCCACATTACTTTGTTCTACCCATCTCCCTGGTATCTGTCATTCTACTCCTACTCCTTATTTGTAAAGCTTGCTGTTATTGATGTCTCTACAAATGGAATCATGGAATATTTGTCCTGAATTGTACTTATCTGACAAAGCCTAATAACCACAAGGCAATCACTGCTTGTATAAATGGCAGAGTTTCCTTCTTTTTATATGAATATCATTCCTTTTTATGCACATTCCATGTGCTTATGAGCACCATTGATTTCATATCTTCACTTTTGGGAATATTGTTGCAATGAATACAAATGTATGGATATATCTTTGAGATATGTTAGTCTTCATCTAAAGTCAAAGTAATAAATGTCTGTTAAATATTTATTATTTTACTTCTTTATGACATGTTTTCATGTTATAATGCCAAACAATAGAATACTGATTATATTATCATACATTTACCAATGCACTTCATGTTCTCCTTTGCTTTCTTTTTGGGGATAGAATCAGGAATTGAGGGCCGGACTCTGCACTTGCCAGGCAAACACTTGGGCCACTGAATTACATCCCTGGTTCACGTGTACCTTTTCTAAGTTGCTCCATTCAAGTACAAGAGAAAGCAGTGTCTCTCATTTAGGAATACTGTTGAAGTATCCATTTCACATTCTATTACTAAGGTTTCTGCTTCCTAAACAAAGAGACATGGGAGAATCTACTTGGAATAATCTAAACATATGAAAGAGTTATTAAGTAGACTAAAGAATAAATCAAGACCAGGAAAGAAAGTTAGGGTCATCTACTCCCACAACACGTTTTAAATTAGGTTGCTAGTTGAGGGAACATATTTTAAATGAGATCATAATCACATAGGATACCAGTGATGGTAGAATATGAATGTTTGCTCTTGCTACTAATGAAATTTTGGGAAATTTTCTTTAATCCTCTAAATTTTAAGCAATTCAATAACATATATGTCATAACTATAATATTAGATGCTAAATCTGAGTTCAAATTTTGGATTATTCATGCTTATACCCTATGCGCACTTGATGTGTAAATACAACCACAGTGGAGCATGATATAAAGATGGAAAATTTAGCGAGAAATAAACTACAGGCATATGGGTAGGGAAGTGCACCTGTGTGATAATTTGATTCCCTGAGTACTAATACGGTCCTCCAGAACTCGTTTTATGGAAGCCAGTGTACATCCACTTTTGCCTTTTCTGTCCTTGAGGACATCTTACTTCACATTTGGTTTCATTGGACCCTGGCCTTTGGTTGTGGCTCATTAAGAAACACTGAATGTATTAAAACTCAGCTTTCATTCACACGATTACTTTTGCTCTTGACTATGTTCTTTACACAGCCTATTCCAGGACTTAGAAGTCACATACAGCACAAAAAAGAATGTGCGAATTCCAAGGCATCTCTGTACTCACACTTCAGTCTCAGGCTGTGGTTACTCAGCATTAACTTGTATTTCCTTTAAAAATTACACAAAATACTCTTATACATGACATTAAGCTATAATTACTTCAATGTTCTGAACAACTATAGTATAGTAAAAAATCAGAATAAAGTCTAATTGCTTCACATCTTAAAGAAATAATGTCAAAACATATATCATGTGCATATATGTCATATATGGTTCTGTGTATGCCATACATGAGATCATTACAAATTCTTTATTATATATATGCATTATGACAATCTTTTACAGGTGAGGCAACAGAAGTCTAGTAAATCGCATACCTAGAAAGAGAGAAAAGTGAGATTTAAAGTTTACTGTCCTTCACACTCTAAAATACTATCTTCTGTCTAATCAGAAAGATAGAGTCCCAAGGAACATTCATGCCAATATTGTAGAATACTCACAGAAATGTTCAGAAATGGAGCAAATTATGATGAGGTGAAATCCCATTCTGATTTTTTCTTTGCAGTCTTTGAAACAAACAATCAACACTTGTCCCACTAATATAACTTTTTATTCCCTCCTCGCACTCCTAAATCTGAGCCCAAATTCTACCTGGAAACACATAGATTGCTACTTACATTCCCAGGAACATGCTGGATAATGCTGAGGACTTGATGGCTTTTGTAAAGCAAAACTGAGCCCCTGATCTTATCTCTTGACTATCTTACTGCTTTATTTCCTAATGGAAGACTCTTGGTATCATACACCTGCTATCCATAGCCCAGAGAGCCACTATAATCCTGATACTGTACTAAAAAAGGGTTTTCAGAGGCTAATGCCATACTAACCTCCCATATCCAAAATTTTGCTACTGTGGAAGATCCATGTAACGTTCCACAGAAACTCTCAGCAAATTAGTTTGAATTTTCATGCAATTATGATTTCCATTATTTGTATGTGGTCAGACAATGTGCTTGCTTACATATTTGTTTGTTTTGAAAGTGAATTTGCAACATATCAATGTAGAACAATAAAAACTCACAGTAACGGAATATTTGTTCAAAGCATATTTTGTGGGTTACATTTTATAAGTCATATTATTTTGTGGAAAATGGCAAAGTGAATTTCCAGATTTTTCCCTTTAAATTGCCTTCTATGCTTATTCTTCAGTTTGAATCCTTTCTTGTATAAAATACACCCCCAAGTTTAACAAAAGGTCTTGTTATTTCTATAAAATATGCTATTAATATTCATTTTGGCACAGAGAAAGCAGTTCACACACTGGAAATGCTTTGTGAAGCACATCGAATATTTTATCATAATTATATTAAGTGAAAAAAAGGGAACTGTGAGATTCAGTTAGATTGATTTCTTTTGTTTGTTGATAATGACATCAATTATCAGTTCTAGGTTGCTTTATTAGAATAAGAATTATTAGAAAGCATTGACTAGCTCAGCATGTACCCTGCATGTGAAAATGAAAATGGTATTAAGAACATGTAAGAACATAATATTCTGAATGTGCACATCAATCACTGAAAGATTAAAATTCACTGTACATTTTGCAAATCTGAGTCTTTAAATTGCTAATTGAACTTTAATTGGATTTTATTTTAATTTAATTGTTAAAACAAACTAAAAATGTCTGCTTAAATATGAGTGCTTGAGAGATTTGATGGTCATTTAATAGTTTCTATTAATTAAATGTATAACCTTGATTTCCAGGGACTACAGTTCTACCAAAAACAGCATTGCTGAGTAAATTTGGAAAAATATGTTCATATTCTAGTATTTGAAATTATTTTACTCATTAAAATAGCTCATCTGATTACAAATAGCTATGCTAAATCTTAAGTTTGCACTATTCTATTTTGTACCACAATTTTCCGATAAGCAGGGATTGATGTAGGACAACTTGCTCATTTATTTCCTACTTCCTTATACTTTAGAAAAAATAACACTTTGTTTGAATAATTGTGAATTTGTCTAGCTTTTTTTCTTCATTTTACAATGTTTCCAACATGCGATCTTATCAATAAAGTATCAGAAACTAGAAAGAAAATATCTATTTTACCTAATCAAGTGAATTTATTTAAAATAGTGTAATATTTTTATATATTTAGAGTTTATACCTCAATAAACTTAGTATTTTTGCTTTTCATCCTTTATGTATAATTGAGAAATTTGCTTTAAGAATCTTAAAGTTTGAACAGTTACCATGTATGAGGTATGTTCTTTTAGTATATCTTTAAAATTAAAAGCTCATCAAAAATGTTAATTTCCAAATTCATAGATTCACTATAATTGGAACCCCATAATAATATAATAAGGAATAATTTTGATAATTCTAATATCACAACTTTGAAGAAGTATTCCTTTGTTTTACAGAGGATAAATTTAAGATTAAAAAAAGTGAAATGATACATTCAAAATTATAAACCTGAACATACATACAGTTACATCCCTACCCCTGTGCTACAGTGTGCTCCTTTCTTATTTTTTATTCTGTCAAATAAGAAAAGCAAGAATGCTTCCTTATGAATTATGAACTATTCTCTCTAAGTAACAGAAACTACCAGGAAACTCTGTCATAGACTGACACTCCGTAATGGTAGGGGGAACTGCCGTTTCAGCAGTCTGAGCGTTTATTTCTTTCCTTTTAGTAACTTCCAGTCTCCTGATCCATTATTCAGGTATGTACTGCTGACAAGTTTTATGATCTGTGCCATTTGGGAGGAAAGTGTCTAAGTACAGCAGAAAGGCAATGGAAGAGTTCGATACTCACTTGGCATTTTATTGCTGGGCTTGTTCTGAGATCAAGGTTGTCTGCTCCCCTTCTAGCCTTGAGTCTACCCATCATGGGCTATCAATCGGCAGTACTTGCCTTATGAGAGAATGTATAGGCTTAATGACAGTCTACTATCTCTCCACTGAATGGATGATACATGAAATCTTTTCTTTTATCTTCAGCAGTATACTTATGCATTGCATTATTGTTTATTTAAGCAATTTTAGCTGTTCAGATATTGTAAAAGATGTTTTGTATTTCATGTAAAGTAGAAATTTTAAAAATATATGTATATTAAAAGAATTTGGTACATGTATCATGCAGTTCAGACTCATAGTGATCATCATGTTTTCAGCCTTCTCAGCACTAGGATTATAGGCATGCGCCACCACACCTGGTCTTGATGGACATGAAGTGCACCTGGTGGAGGGGCTGGCATGGCATGTGGTGTCAGGAATCAAACCCCATTCCCTGCACTTGCCTAAACACTTATTCTATTGAGCTATCTCAATGGCCCTACAAATATATATATATATATATATATATATATATATATATATATGAAAAATTCAGAGCATATAATTTATCTTTCTCCAAAGTATAACTGTTATAGAATATTCTGGTTGAACTTTCTCTTAAAGTTCCTGTTCAGCCTAGTTGTACACAAGTTGTTTTAGTTTCTTGAAAGGAAGCAATATCAGACGCATAACATGATTTTTATTGGGAAAACACTGGCTCCACAGACACTGTCTGCCAACAGCCACGACCCTCCTGACACAATGTGAGAAATGTTTCACTTTTTCTTTTTCTTTGCAATACAAAGAAAGTGACTAACAAATGATTTTGGAGGATAAATTTCTGTGCAGCACTAAGTTTCTCTGCCTAGATAAGTCTGCAGTCTCTGCTTACTGTGTGAGTAATCTGTCTTGATGGTGAGTCCATATTCTCCTCAGCTGCACTGTGTTTCCAAGATCTCTAGTTAAGAAACATTCTGATCCTTTCATTTTCTACAAATTTGGCTGGTATTTGAATACCAATTTCTCATACAACAAAGGAGAGAATGAATGATCCAGTCTCTTGGATGTAATAAATCATGAGTCTTTTAACAATTTTCTTGTTGTCCTCCATCTTCCAAATAAGAGAACTTATATACTATTGAAGTCCACAGAACGTAGGAAAGAGGTATTGTTTATTTTTCTACTTCATGGTTCAGTCTAGATTTTCATTGAGAGACACTCATAAAGTGCTCTTGCTCACCATTAAATGTTATAAACTAGTTTGTGTCTTTTCAAAATTTGCAAGTTTAAGTCTTTATCCCTGAAGTCCTCAAGACATTACCATACTTGAAGGAGCCTTTACATAGCTAATATGATTTAAAGGAGATTTGAACTGATCATAATTTGACTGTAATCCTGCCACTCATGGAAAGACCTTGGAGATGCTCAGGAGGAGAACACCATCCACAAGCCAATAAACCCCACAACGCATTCATTCTTCACAAAGTTGTGAAAATACTTTTTTTTCTTCAAGCTGTGTAGCGTGTGATACTTTTATTTTTTGCTTAGCACCAATGTCGATTTTTTAAAAATTACATTTAATTAACAAATTAATTAATTAATTGGTACAGGGTATTGCTATGTAGTTCAGACTCATAGTGATGCTCCTGTCTTAGTCTCCCCAATGCTGAGATAACAAGGCCATGCCAGCACACCCAGTTTCACTGGGTGGCTCAGAGTGTGCTTTCTGGTGCTGGTATGGCATGCAGTACTGGGATTGAAAGGATTGAACCTGGGTCCTGACACTTTCCAGGCAGCTGCTTAGACAGCTGAGCTATCTTTTCAGCCTCCCTAACAAGAATATTGCAATCCTGTTTCCTGTATTTATTTTGACTCCAAATCAGAGAAGCTTGTTTGATTCTTCGTTACTATTCTTGCTTCATAATTCCCAGTCCTCCAGGAATCAGCAAATTATTTGAAGAGACTAAGCCATGTACCAGGCAGGAAGGGAACACACAAAACTGTCATGTGTTATTTTGATATTTCAATGTGTTACTGTTTATAGGCAGTGGAGTTGTTGAAAATATATATTTGCAGTAAATGTTAATTTAGAACATTAAATCCAACTTGATTCTATGAAATAAATTCTTTATAATAGAATGATAAATTTAGCATATTAAAATTTGTACTAAGACTATAGATACTATATGAAATTTACTAATAATCTATCTAATCCATCCTAATTAATATTATAAAAACAATACACAGAGAAAAGCAGTAACATCCCAGAGTAAAAAAAGTGGATTTGTGGACTCGAGATAAAAAATGAGCCTGGATTACTTAAGTATGCATACCTTCCTACATTTAACATGGAAATTAAGCAGAAGAATATTGGCCTTAGCATTTACATGTGGTGGGATAAACAGAAAAAATAATAACATACCTGTGAACAGAAAACTTTAGCAAAACAAACGGCTGTAAAAACATAGCTGTCTGGAATTTGGAAAAAGTTTTCATTCATTATACAGTATATCCATCTCTCCTTAGGCAATGATACCCTACTTTCTAATTGCAATTCTTCACCTTCATAGGATGAACATCATCTCAAATAAACTATGTGTGGTAACTTCAACAAGCTGTAGCCAGGCAGGCTAGTTCATAGTCTGATGGTTTTGAAATAGGTTTGCTGATTCATGGTACATAGTATTATGCACTGGATAATAGCTTTGGCATTCAAACAAGGGTTTTCATTTTTTAAATTTGCAGGCACAGAATAATAAGGCAAGTTAAGTATAAAATGTCCCTTGTAACTTGAAAAGAAATAACAGCCATTAAGAAATGACAGATATTAGTTGAAGCATCTTGAAAGCAGAGTTTAAAAAGTCATGTATCACTAGAAGGGAGGCGACGCCTATTGTGTCAGGCAGAAGCATTTACAGAGAAAACGGCACCATTGATCAAGACTGAGAAAAATGTTACAAATGACACAAAGGACAAGCTTGGTTTTTAAATGCTTTCCAGTGATAAATCCTTTTATTTCATTTTATACTTGATTTAGTCATAATCTAAATTATTGTTGTGCCAAAGAAAACAGAAGAAAAAATTACTGGCAGTCTAAATGGATGCAAATAAGTAACACAGTGGGAGAACAGGTATGAGTGTATGTGTGAGGTCTGTGTGTGTGTGTGTGTGTGTGTGTGTGTGTGCATGTGTGTGTGACAGACAGAGAGAGACAGAGAGGGAGAGTGAGTGCATTCAAATAAGAATAATAGGTGCGTCATTTCAGATAGGAGGATTAAAATAGTTTTTAAAGATCAAATTATCTTAGAAATATGAGTATTTACTTACTTAATTAATTTGTTTGTTTGTTTGTTTAGTACAGGTTCTACAGGGTCTCTCTTCATAGACTGGACCCCTACTGATCCTCCTGTTTTCCGCCTCCCAAGTGATGGGATGATAAGAGTGCACCAGCATCAAGTCTCAGTTGCTGTCAAAGTGCACCCCAGGGGAGGGGCAGCCACAGCATACCTGGGATCACACCTTGGTCCTGTGTCTGTCTAAGCAGGCACTTTAGTCTGCTGAGTTGTCTAGCCAGCCTGAGTACTTTATTTTTACTAAAATTGAAATTCTGTCAAGAAAATTGCCACCATCTTCATATATTCAATTTTGTTTCATATTATATGGGCATTAATTTAATAGTAAGATAATTAATTTTTCATTTTCTGTTATGGCTGAGAATTATCATGAGTCCAAAAATCCACAAATACCAACAGTATATACTTATCATTAAAATTTAACAAAACTTGAAGCAGGATGTAAAGTTATGCTATTAAATCAATTTATGAGAAATGTCCACTCTAAAGGGACCCTTTGCAGCTTTAACAATAAAAAAAATTTCTATATGAAGTTTTGAAATTTATTGAACCTTGAGGAAAGACTATTGAAGAAGAAATATACCTCTATTTGGAAAAAAACTACATTCTAAGAACAGCTGAGGGTCTGGCAAGATAACTCAGCAGTTTAAAGCAACTGCTTAGGCAAGCTTAGGTAACCACAGGGACCATTGTTCAATCCCCAGCACCACATGTTGCACCAGCCCCACCCCCAGGGTAGGCTGAGCCAGCCATAACATAAACAAACAAATAAAGTTTATATTTAAAGCACCTGAGCTGAATAGTATTAGCTTTTCTTTTCAAGCTCAGAAATACAATTTCTTGGGGAAGGAAGAGACTCTAACCTTCACTACTTAGAAAAAATGGATGTTGTTAACTGAGGAGCCAAGGTGGGAAAGATGTGAGAAAATGATTCCTACTCTCTATGGAAGGCCTTATCAGTCCTCCTTCAAAAGCAACTAAAAAGGTTCAATCAGAACCAGATGTTGCTCAGCAGTACAGCACTTTCTTGCTGCGCATAAAGTCCTGGAAATCTAACTGCAAGAAAAATTTTTTCTAAAAAGTATCAGGCATTATTGTCTTCTGCTTTGGAAATATGAATTAAAAACTGTGCATACACAATAAGCACAGCTTCCATTATGCTGTTTTAACAAGGGGTGGTTGATATAGAATATAAAAATTTATGATACCCAAATTTGAAGTTCAGTTAAACTACAAATTATTTGCAGTATTGCTATCCTCCAGTATTTGGGAATTATTTATGTATGCATTGGTTCATCTTGGTTTTCAACTTGATGTGATTTAGAGATGCCTAAAAAACTAGAAAAGCATGCATCAACCATTGAATGTGGACTTTACCCTAAGCCTCTGTCTGAGTTACTTTTCTATTGTTGCTGGGACCAAATATCCAATAGCCAACATTAAGGAAGGGAAAAAACCTCCCGAAACTTCCTTTCTGGTGCTCTGTGTTTGAGACCAATGAGGGTCTGAGAGTTGCCAGTGAATTCTGAGGGATGCAGCACTTTAGCAAAGGCACCAGGATGCCCCAGAACCTGTTATGGAGTCAGTGACTTTGAAAGATGTGGCTGTGAACTTGATCTTGGAAGAATGGGCTGTGCTTGACCAAAAGAAGCTCTATGGAGATGTAATGCAGGAAACCCTGAGGAACCTGGTTGCCATAAGTAAAAAAAAAAAAAAAAAAACCCTCATTCTTTAGTGAATCAGAGAATGAGTGTGTCTTGCTCAGTGGTGTCATTTCCTTATTTGGAAAATGAAAATGGACTATGATAGGAGTATTTCAGAAGAAAAATGTGAAGATCTAAACATTGAAGATGAGTGCAAAAAGCCCAGGAAAAGTCTATGATCATGAGAAAAAGAGAGAGAACACTCTCATAGATCTGGGTCTAGCAAAGAGTCTCAGCTTACCAGGTCTGAATCTAACAAATTTGAATTCATCCAGATGTGTCTGGCTTGGGTCTGGCTGCTGCACTCAGCTTCTTTCTGCTGCAGCCCCTGGAAGTGAACCCGCTTTGTCTGTCTGGCAAGGTGTTCTGCACCTAGATTATCTGGGTGGCTCTGGCCCCTAGCCTCTCTGCAGGGACTTTAGCTGCAGAGTTTCACACCAGACCTGTCTGATGAAAGGTGGTACCCGTAAGTGTGTAGATGGTCCCATGCTAGGCCTGGACTGGGTCTGAAGGGGATCCGGCAGGTGTGGTGGAGCAAAAGATCTCACACACACAAGAGACCTGGGCTGGATCTGGATCCAGCAGCCTGGTGGAGGGCAAGGTCTCTCACACACACCAGGTATGGGCTGGGTCTCATTTTCATGAGTTTCAGTTTGGAAAATTTTTATAGATTCCCATTCCATTCTATGTTGAGCATTCATATTTTATATCTTCCTTTAGCTTCATTAGCTGTTTATTAGTATCTTGTCTAGATTTCCTTATCATCTGTTACTTTTTGGTTATTATGTGATGAGTTATATCATCCTTAAATTCTCTAAGCATCTATTAAACTGTTCAACCTACATTGCTACCCTTTTCTCTTTTCTTAGCCTAGGCCTTCTAGCTGATCTCAGAAAACACTTATTTTGCATCCTCCCTCTCTTAAGCCATCTCCAAGGCTCTTACACAGTGTCTGTGGTAGGGTTCCATTTCAGTCCTGTAACAAAACTCTTTTGAGTGTTGATTTCTTTTTGGATGATGAGGTGAGTCTGTAAGTTGCTTTTGTTCTCCTGTCTTGTGGAGAACCCAGGGCCCAGGTGCAGGGCATTCAGTTCCAGGATCTCCTGGATCCAACCTTGGGACGTGGCATGGACATTATCATTAGGTGAGAGCAGTACACATAGTTTCTGGTCCTCTCTGATTTGGTGGGGCATAGGTGTGAGATAATTTATACTGAAAAGAAAGCATGGACTGTCACAAGTCCTAAAATTTCAGAAAATCTTTTAAATGAGTAAATGATAGAAATAAAGTCAACTTCAATTTAATCCCTGAAAACTTTCTAGATATGAAGTATAAATAAAACATCTATGTATGGGAACTGAAATGTGCCAGTCTGGGATATCTGTGGGACATGTGACATGGTTATTGTGACAGTTGCTTTTTGGGGGAGGGACGGTTTATATAGCATCTTGTAGTATACTGTAGGCTGGCCTTGAGCTCACTTTTGTAGCAGTCTGGCCTTGAATTCATAGTGATCCTCCTGCATCAGCCTCCAAGTGGTAGGATTACAGGAATGAGCCACCACACCAAACTTTAAATGACAGTTTCTGATGTTTTCTGAATCTTTGCAAATTTTGCTTTATGTACAAACTTATTAATATGTTTTGTGAAATTATAATCATTGTTTTGATACCAGGTGTATATGAAATGAAATGAATTTTGTGTTTATACTTAAACCATTACTCTTGGTAATATTACAAATGTGCAAGGTTTAAAAAAAATGAAGAAAAGGTTTATTTAGCTTGTAGTTACTGGAGTTTCAGTCCATACTCAGCTGGCTCCACGGTAGAGTGGCAGAAGTTCATGGTGGTGAAAAACAGCAAAGAGCAAAGGGAGGAGCAGTGACTGCTGCAACTAGCAAGCCCCTCTCCCTTTCTTATACTCTGTTCAGACTGTCCACCCCAGGACTGGGCACACTCACACTCATAATCCCAGCATTGGGTTATGAATTAATCATGAATTTAGAAGTTGCCCCAACAATGCATGAGGATTTGGGGGCACAACTAGGCATGAGTCATAACAGCCTCCTCTGATAGCTTCCTGAGTTTCAGGCTTGGAGCCGGCTACATCATTGTCCACTCTTAGTCCAAAACATCTAGCTTCTGGCACTGATCTTGTAGTAATTGTCCTACTATTAAATCATTGATTATGTAAGCCAAAAAAATCTCCTGTTTATCATTATACATGCAGTCTATTAATTTTGTTCCTCTACAGACTCTTTTTTATTTTTTTATTTTTTTGCCGGATTGGTGTTCGAACTCACAACCTTACATTGGTCACACAGGCACTTGTGTCACGTAGCTATCTCCCTGGCCCCTCTACAAACTCTTGTTTAATATAATATTTTACCATAAGGACTTTGTTTCTGAATCTGAAATCAAAGTCAGAACCTAATGCAGCTGAACTTTATTTCCATCCCTCTTTAACCTAATTTTTAATTTGAAAATAAAATGTAAGTTGGTTTTCTGAAATTTATCTGGAAAATAATATTAAGGGATGCATGACACAGAGACATTTGGTACTTTACAGAGGTCAAGTAATATTGTGGGTTGTTTTTAACTTGTTTGAGGCATGATTTGAAGGAATAGTTTCATTATTAAATGAGTTTTCTATTTGCAACATTCTTGCGGATAGCATTTATGCTTTCTAGACCACAGTCTATGTAGGTGTCCTATATCAAAAGAAAACTTCTGCCACCTCAACCTCTAGGAAGTCCCCTGCAATCAGAAAAGCTCAGAGGTGTCCCAAATTTCCTGGTCAAGGAGATTATGGGACCTCAGAGGAAAGGGATGAATGAACTGCAGTGCGTCTAAGGAGAGTCACCCAG
>PVJA010051448.1:0-12816 GCA_004027025.1 Myocastor coypus | reverse complement strand
TTTTTTTTTTTTTTTTTTTTTTTTTTTTTTTTTTTTTTTTTTTTTTTTTTTTTTTTTTTTTTTTTTTTTTTTTTTTTTTTTTTTTTTTTTTTTTTTTTGCGGGACCAGGGTTCAAACTCAGGACCTTGCACTTGCCAGGCAGGCGCTTGTACCATGGAGCCATCTCCCCAGCCCCCTGTTGAGGGTTTTTTTTTAAACATTTAATATTTAATGAATTAAATTAAAAGAACAAATAACTCACTTGGACTTATGAAGAGTTGCTGTATTGAGTTTCTGCTTAGACTTGTTAGCTATTGCAACTGAAACAAATTCACACCAATTCCACTTTGTTTACATTTGTCATCCTTGCATAATTCTCTGAATAAACGGAAGTTTGCTTTTTTGCTGAAAAGTCATCTCTGAACTGCTATTTCTTAGAAAGACAACAATTTGGCTTAATAATTCCCCAAGGGCATAAAGTATAGATCTCCTCAATTAAAAAAAAAAAAGTATCGATTTCTTCATGGAATGAATTCATTCATGTCTTAAGGATGACCCAATAGAAGCAACCAGTTTAGAAGAAAATTAACTTGGTAGTCTACTCTTAAAATGATTTCTCTTCATGTATGATTGTTTTAAACTTCACAGATGAGGCATGCACAGAATATATTCAGATTTAAATCTTTTAAACATTAAGAAAAATTTAATTTTTAAAGATTCTTCATTCATACAACCAGTTCCTTCTAGGATTATTCTTTTCCAGGGAGAGTTAACAGAAGAAACCTAGACCAAAAGGAACACTGGGATTCTTTGAAAGCCAAATAATATAAATTATTTACTGATTTTCTAATTTTCACTGGATGGTTTTAATGACAGCTTCTGCTGATGACATATTACATAAGCACAGATAACATTCCTAAAGACCAGAATTTTGTCTCTCAAATATTTGATCTTGGGGATAGGTGTATTTTAATTGATTTTAAAATGTCATTACTAGCCTAAGTCAGTTACTCCACCACTGTGCTGTATTTGCATGGTGCTGCATGCCGGAACTAAATTTTAACAAAAGAAAAAATATTATCTTAAGATGTGAAATGACAGGAAGTATAAGAAACACCCTCCCTGATTTCTTAGTGGCAGGTTACCATGTGCCAAGCACAGTAATGCAACATACAATTTATAAACAATGTAAATATCCCTGACTTTGAACAGCTATCTATTCAAAGTGCACTACCTTGACAATTTACTAACACCCATCCAAAGGCAACTTCAAATTCCTTTGACGGAAAGAACTTTTTCACTAAAGCATGTGTTTCCAACTCATTTATTTCCTTAACTGTATGACAACACTGAAAGTGAGCTTAATATTGGCTGAATGAAAGGAAACAAGATACTGTGCAAAAGTTACTGTACATTCTCACTTACCCAAGTGGAGAGGGAATGACTAAGGTACAGAAGGAATTTTGCTGAGGTCAGGTAGTTTGCGAAGGACCCTGGAAAGACACAGTGCAAGGATTTAAAAGCACATTGGGTCACTTGATGGAGTTGAGGTTCAACTACTTAACGTGTACTCTTACAAGACAATGAAGAACTACACCGTAGGATAAATCACGTACATCTGATCAAGTCGTCTAAGAAACAATGCACATTCCTTTGTTAATGTAACTAACTTAAATTCAGCACAACCTGTTGGTCAATAATTGCATAAGCTCACATGCAGTGAAGAAACGTGTTTCAAAATATTTCAACTTCTTTTCATTAGAAACCCGAACTCCCCAACGTACTACATCCCTGCCTGTGCCCAAGCCCCTCTGCTCATACCCTGAAGGTCCTTGGTTTCTGCTATCACAATAGGAGGTGGAGGTGCTTGGCCCAGACGCGCTGGCCCCAGCGAGGTCTCCTCCCTGCAGCCCGCACCCACACCCCCACCCGCACCGCCACTCACCGCAGCATCCTCGCCGGCGGCCCTGCTCTCCGGCCCTGCTCATCACACCGGGTTCTCGCTCTCCTGCTTTCTACTGCCGGCTGCCGCTGCTTCGGCCCTTATTCAGGCGCTCGCTATTCGGAGCCCCAGGACCTGGCGATGGCACCGCTGCAAACCTAACAGCCTCGTCCAGGCAGACCCCAGCGACGGCTACAGCAAATGGCAAAAGAGAAACTGCCGGGGGATTCCTTGTTGTCTTCTTTCCAAACTTAGCTAACACTGTAGCTGAAGTTGGAAAGGCAAAGCCTTATGGACGCGGGTGGGAGGCTCCGCAGGCCGCAGAGACCCTGAGCCCTACTCCGCTGCCGCCCCTCGGCCCTCGCCCGGGGCAGCTCTTATAGGGCCGGGGGCGGAGCTGCCGCAGCCCCGCCCCACTGAGCCCGCCCCGCCCCTCGGAGCCCCGCCCCATCCCTCCGAGCCCCGCCCACGCCGGAGCCGCTTTGTCGTCTGGAGGGCGGAGCTGTCATGTATCCCGCCCCACCTGGCTGGGCCCCTCCCTTAAGGTCTGGTGGTGGAGCTGCGGTGCGCCCCGCCCCGCCCCCCTGGAGGCTGTGCCTGCTGGTGGTGTGCACAGCTCAGGCCGCAGCGGTGCGTGGCGAGGGAGGGTGCGTGGACCGCAGACCCAGGCGCTGGAAGGGCCAGCTGCGGGGGCCGAGGGCGTGCTGCGGTGCGATGGAGAGGACACAGGTGGGGGGCGGGCACTCCTTTTGCACGAAAATAAATTTGAGTTTCTAAATAAATAGATCCACCTCGGCCGCGTTCCCACCCTCCCCATTCCGGCGTCTGCGGCAGGCGTGTTTTCCTCCCCGACAGCACGGCGGGGCTCCCCATGGAGGCCAGCATCAAAGTGCAGGAAGAGGCTGCAGATCCCTGTCGGCGACGGAGCAGGCAAGGTGACGTCCCCAGTTGCCCCGACCGGCGACGCTGTCCTCAGACTTGGGCAGAGGCAGAAGCCCGACGAGCCCCTGCCGCCAGTCCAGCCCGCACCCTACTTCCTGCCTTGCTTCCACTGCTTACCCCAGTTGGCCCCTCCGATCTGTTCCTAGCCAAATAAAGCCATTCATTGAGTTGCCTGCCAGAGGGACAGTTGAAGGTCTAAAGAAAGCCTCAGGTGACCAATTTCTCCCCTGCTGAAGTCCCTAGGGCAAACCTATCCCTTTGGGCAGCCTGTTGCTTACCTTACCTTTATCAGATAGCGCCCAAACCCCAGAGCTGATCCTAACATTGAAATTCCAACAGATTCCTCCTGTTGAACGGAGGCCTGAATGACAGCCAGCGTGAGGGAGACCACTCTTGAATATGTGCCTGGTATCTGCGCTCTTAAGTCAAAAGCCCCAAAGGTCTAAGGGCGGGGCGCAACTGGATTCGTTGGGATGTGGTCTGCAGGATAGAGATATGGGATTTACAGTTTGCTGCTACTGACTGCTTGTATCTTTTTTCAAGCTCTCTCTTCTCTCTCCTCTCTTCTCTGTCCTTTCTCTCCTCTCTTCTCTCCTATCTCCCTCCTCTCTCTCTTCTCCTTTCCCCTCTCTTCTCCCCTCTTCTCTCTCTCTCTCTCTCTCTCTCTCTCTCTCTCTCTCTCTTCTCTCCACACTTTCTCTTCACTCAGCAATCTGGGTTTGGTGAAGTTACAGGGTAGGGTCATGCATCCATCCATGCCTGAGAAGTAAACCAAAATAATACTCAGACGCTGGCCTTCCAAAAGAAGTATCTGGGAAGTGAGGCTCTCCCACATTCTACAATTTCTTATAGATCTAGGTGAACTTTTGTTCCCCCGTCCTAAACGAGGCTGGAAGAATGATGACACTTGGCATGTGTGCCACAGTGGGTCCCAGCAGCAGATGCAGCCAGGTGCTTCACACTGATTGCTGCCAGCCACAGTGTGGAGCTACCCCCAGCTTCAGGTGGCTTCAAGGCCACCTTAGCACAGACACTGAGAAGTAGAGGAGGCAAGGGGAGCTGAGACAATTTGTACTTTAAGACAAACTGTATGGCCTCTCTGTTCTCTGTTGTCACTGAGGAGGCCCCAGAAGCCAAAAAAATGAGAAAAAGGTTCAGAGGACAGATGAGAGTCAACAAAGGAGCAAGGAGGAAAGAGAAGCAAGACCCCAAACAGCAAAGCCGGGGAGACCTGTGAGTTTTGGCAAGGGGGCCCTAAAGGCCAATTAATGTGAATAGCCAAGATGGATTTGTTGGGGTGCATGAAACAGAAAAGAGTTAAAGATGAAAACCCACCACGTACATGCCAGAGGCAGATGACAGCAATCTCCTGGCCTTGGCATTCTGTGTTGAAAGCACTACTAAGTCACGCCATTCACAGTGTGCATACACACATTACCACCCCGCCTTTCCCTCACACACACACACAAAAGTACAGATGTGCACAGTAGTCTGCAGTTTCTAGTTGAGGAATTAAATGCAGCATTCAGAGAATTCCAAAAGAAATATATTCCTAAGGCAAATCCATGGGTACAGAAAGCACAGCTGAATTCAAAGGCTGAGTGGAAGGAAGAAGTAGTGACTGCTTAATGGGTGCAAGAGTTCCTTGTAGGGTGGTGAAAGTGCTTTGGAACAAGATAGTGGCTGTGGTTGTGCAACACTGAATGTACTACAGGTCACCAAATTATAAACTTTAAAACAGTCTATATGGTGACTTCAAAAATGGGGGGCAAGAATAATCCACTCAGGGCCCCCCCACCGTCCCTCTCTCAGACAGGAGCTTTCTTTCCTCTCAATAAATATATTCTGCTCATAATTATCATTTGTAAATGAATAAATAAATAAATGGTGACTTTTACCTTGATTATTTCAAAAAGATCTATTCTTTAAAGCAATGTTGGGGCCAGGGAGATAGCTCTGTGGCACAAGTGCCTGCCTGGCAAGTGCAAGGTCACGAGTTTGAACCCCAGTCCCGAAAAAAAAAAAAAAAAAAAGCATTATTTACCATTTTATAGCATTAGTATAGATTAAGATTAATATAGCCAAATGTGGTCTCAAGGGATCTTAGAGAGCCAGAGAGACACAGAGACAGAGATAAAGACAGAGACAGAGACAGAGAGGCATAGAGATAGAGACAGAGCAGAGGCCAAGGCAGAAACAGAGGCAGAAGCCAAGACAGAGACAGAGAAACAAAGAGACAGAGGCAGAGGCAGAGGCAGAGACAGAGCAACAGAAAACAGCGATAAAATCTCCATCATACTGGAAACTAAAACAGGGAAGAGCATTAACTGTATAAATAACCAGAAAGTACATACAAATTTCATTTTAGTCTCTCACTTGTTGCTGTCTAACCCACCTCCCATGATACAACATAAAGTCCATTTTCTCAGTGTGACGCAGAGGACAGACCCTTAGCACCACAAGGTCCCCTTCACACCAAAGAGCCTGCACAGACGCGCCTTTTCAGGCTGTACAAATGGGATGAAAACCCTCCCTCGAGTTTTCATTGGTTTTAATTGGTCTCCCTGGTGCGCTTCTCAAGTGCCGCGTCATAGGCAAGCCCCTCATTCATAAAAAACGTGCACAGATCTCGAGGTTCTAAGGCACTCCACTCATCCAAGTGCAGAAGGCTTGGGACATGCTCTCATCGCCTCAGCTTTCTGCCTCAGACACTGCGCGCGACATACCTGTATCTAGGCAGCACCTTGCAGCTCATTCCAGCCAACCTGGCCAAATACTCACATACAGGAAGTCTGCATTCGGGGACTATCGACAAAAGTTTCAGAGTTCCTTAATGTTTCACTTAGGGCAAAGTACACACCTCTGGTGCAAGGATCTTTGTTTGCCGGTTCCCTTTCAACCCCTTCTTTGTGGTAGATCATTGTACCTGCTCTTCTATGTTGTCTATGTTTTATTTCAATAAATACTACTTGCATACTGCTGGTTTTTCTCTTTACCAAATCTCATAAAATGCTAACAATCATGACACGTCAATGAGTAGTATGAGATACCAAAAGATAGCCGGGTTTCACAACTACAAAATGCTTAAACCTATCTCCAATCTTGGAGTTTCAAAGTTGTGTCCAGGACCAATGGCATAATAAGTAAACCTTAGTACAATAAAGAAAACCTTGGAAAGGTAAAGGGGACATAAAACATAAGATGTGTGTGTGTGTGTGTGTGTGTGTGTGTGTACCATCGCCTCATGATGAGTGTAAGCATTACATATTGCAAACACATAGCCATGAAAATGAAAGAAAACTACTAGGGAAAAATAAAAAGAAATTGTCACATGACCTGAACATAACCCTCTTCTCTCACACATAATTTGAAAATATTGCCTCAACTGGTTATTTAGCATTTGTACAAGTTTAAAATTACCATAAGAAGTCGCTCCTAATGATGCCTGATTGAAAAGTTTTACTGCTGCATAATATGCATTGAGCTGCATATGCAACAAAAGATAGCACACATTTGGAGACCTTTGCAAGTGGTAGATGTGGAATAAGGTGCTTATCAAATATTATCTCATTGCATCATCACAACACACCTATGAAGTAATGCTATTATTATCCTCATTGTTCATAGAAGTGAAATAACTCACCCAAGGTTACTCAACTAGAGAGGCATAAACCAGAGTTGAAGGCCAGGTTGCCTGACTTTAAGGCTCTTGCTCTTCCTGTTTTTCAGTCTTCCTCTCACCAATCTGCTCAGCGTATGGCAACACAAGTGATGCTTCTAGCATACGAACACCCTTTTCTCCTGATAGGCTACAAGGGATCAGGACCCCTGGGCACCAATGAGTCTTGGAAGTACCTTTGCACTGATGGTGGAGGTTGGCAAAAATTAGCTGTGGGAAGGGCGTTACTACTTATCGGTGAGTCAACCATTCAATCCTAGAAGCTGTTGAAAAATACAGGTGGAGCCCACTGTCCACATCTAGCTCGTTTTCATAGCCCACTATGTTTAACAAGATGGATAAAATAATATTAAATAGTTGATAAGAAGCCCATTTTATATGTTTTAGATATGGAAAGAGAAGGCTAAATCAAAGCCAAGTATGGTAGAGGAGTTTCTTTTATTTTCAGACTTCATCTTGTTGAACACTGTAACCAACCAGTATTAAAAGCTGTGGGAGTTGGGGCTTAACAAAAATGGCTATCTCAAATGGAATGTCACAGGGCGCGGTGGCATAGGCCTGCAATCCCAGTGCTCTGGGAAGCTGAAATAGAAAGACAGCAAGTGTGAGCCAGTTCAGGCAACCTAGCAGGGCCTTGTCTCCAAATTTTAAAAATCTAGAGGGGCTGGGTAGACAATTTAAAGGGGACATGATCAATGTCATTTTACAACATTAAGAAATTATTTTTAAGCTATTATACAGCAGCATTAGATACATACTTATTAGTAGGTATAGAAGATAGATTTTTTTGTATTATCAGAAGAAATGCAGTTTTGTGAACCATTTTTTCATATTTAGAAAATATTTACAGGGCTGAGAAGATAGCTTGGTGGTCTATGTGCCTGCCTGGCAGTGCAAACGCTGGTGTTTGATCTGTGGTACTGCATGCAGAGCGCCCTGGAATCCCAGGTGTGCCCTACCAGCCCCCAAACTGGGTGTGGCCATACACACCTATCTCAGTGCCAGGGAGGCTGACAGAAGGATCGCTATGAGTTTGAATTGCATAGCAAGACCCTATACCAAATCAATCAATCAATCTTTAAAAAATTTTACTGATAGTAGCAGTAATTCACATTTGCCTAGGTCGCCTCAATTTTCCATGTGAACCCATGCTTCTTCACTGGATCCTCTCATAACTATGGAAGGTCTCTGACTACAGGCATCACATAGGAAATCAATCCCCAAGGTCAGGTGAGCATAAGGTCCTGAGTTCGATTCTCAGAACAAAAAGAAAAGAGGAAACCTCCCAGCGGTCCGTTGCCTGCATGCTCACTCTGGAGGGAGGAAAGGTTTTTGTGACAGAATTTGGTGATAGGGCTATGGGGGCTTGGAAACAGAACAGAGCTAAGCATGTAGAAGGCTAAGAACCAAGGTGAACCAAAGAACAGGTTCTGAAACAAGAACAATGAGTATGGCACATCCTAACTCTGAATTAGAAGTCAGGACATGGATTTCTATCCTTTCTAGTAAGCAGTTTTTGAAAAATTTAATTCTCCCCTATCGAAAGTCTAATTCTTCATGTTAAAATGAAGGCACTTTGTATACTTCACTGAAGTTACATGTGGTGTATTAACTTCATTTCTCGTGCTTTTAAACAATTTTCCTCTTACTACTTCTTTATGGAATAAGTATGCATTACTTATACATCCAGAAACAAAAAGGTTAAGCTTTCCAAAGCCTTCCTTCTTTCAACCATGAGCATTTGTTTTGGTATCAGTCTATGCAACCTCAACCTATGAGTGGGCCTAACTGCAAGTTTTGTTCAAGGAAACTAACCCACTAAATACTAATTCAAATAAACTTAGGAAAAACTGAGTTGTGATACTAGTGTTCAAAGTACAGCTCAATACTGTATATCCCCTCACCATACATACAGTGGATTTTATTTATGAGAGAAATGGATGATGACTTTGAATTGAATTGGTTCTATTACCTCAACTCTGAGGAGTCTTGAGGCACCCATTAAGCAGCATACGACTTCTGTTCATTTTTCGGACTCCTTCATTTATCCACCAGATCCAGATATTCATAACCTGAAAAAAAAATGATTATCACCAAATAAGGGATGTTAGTTTGGTAACTATTTTGGTGCTTCTCCACTTAAATGTCTTTTTAATTTAGTCCATCTGTTACCTAAAATTTAACAATGAATATTTGAGTTTTGCTCTCAGAAAGCATCACAGTTAAATAAGAATGTTACACACGGCATTGCCAAAACTAAAGCAGATCCGTTGCTAGAATGCATTAGAAACAACAAGCTAGGGTTCTTTGGCCTCCGAGAATGTGGCCATGCGCTTGTAGGTTTCATTTGATTTGGGAAATCCAGCTTCCACTGGATTCAGCTCTATTCAGGATTGTTTCCTGCGGTCTAGCTGATCCTCGCTCAACTCTGGCGTGGGCTCCACCCATGCCTTTTCCACCCATGCCCTTGCCTTCAGGTACACAGCAAAGGTAGGTTAGTGTCCGGTGCCAAGCCCAGATAGTCATGGTCATGAGGGGTGCTTTAGTGTAATCTATTTTGTATTCTCTTTAGCATTAAGATAGATCCATCCTTTCAAAAAATAATAATGCAATCCAAGGAAGTCACATTAGAAAACATTAATGTTTTGACTAATTTAGAACTGCAAATGAAAAACACCTGGGCTGTAATTTTCAGTTTAAGAGGATAGAAGGTATCATTAAATGAGTTTGTTCGCCTCTTCTTAGTACCAATTACTTTAGACGTGTCTAATTTGTTTTTCCTTTTTGTGTGCAACCTATTTCCTTTAAAGTAAGTGTGGGCTGCTGGCGAATGGTAAGCAACTGTGAGTCAGCCTTCACAGGGTAGACCAGCTAATCCCAAGTTGGACACCGGTGTGGGGGGGGGGGTATTAGGAAAGGCTCACATGTGTGTCGCAGAAATCCTTTCTGTACTGCTTGTTTAAATCGCTATTCTACAAGCAGTTGACCAGCTCAAGACTATAATTACAGCAGATTAAGTGGATTCATCTATCTATTTTGAGCTTGTACAGAGCTGGTCACTGGGCATTTGGGAAACAATCCCTTAACTAAAACCTCACAGAGTGCATTAATTTCATTTCTATCTTTATTTGGTTTTATGCTGTCTGGTCCCAGGAGAAACTAGAAAAATTTTCTCCTTTCAAACTGCTCATGGTTTTTTTTTTTTTTTTTTTTTTTTTTTTTTTTTTTTTTTTTTTTTTTTTTTTCCTTTTTGAGACAGAGTCTCGCTATGCAGTTGAGGCTGGCCCTGAGCTCACTTTTGTAGCCCAGGCTGGTCTCGAACTCGCACCAATCCTCCTGCCTCAGCCTCCCGAGTGCTGGGATTACAGGCATGAGCCACCACGCCCGGCTGTTTTGTTCTGTTTTGTTTGTGGTAGCAGGAATCAAACTCGGGCCCTTGTGCTTTTGCTAGGCAGGTGCTTATGCCACCAAGATATAGCTCTAGCTTCTCCTGTTTTTAAGATACAAATGTACAATAAGTCTTCTCACTTCACCTGTCCATACATCTCAGAGACTGTGTGCTTCATGGGCACCATTTGTCTTAAAACTGCTTTGCAAAACATAACAGAATATAAAGCCCATGGTATAAATATCCTCCGTTACTTTGATCAAATTAACTAGCTAATATCTTCATACAGAATACTCCACAATGTAACTAACACCTCCAGGTCTCTGCCAAAGGTACCTACACAGGGACAGTTTGGCTACACAACTAAACCTAGAAGCCCAATTGTAGATAAAAACTGTTGGATCTAAATACCCAACCAAAGAGTGAATTGCCACCTGTGAGACAAGGTTTAAAAAATTACTGTTCAAAACATCAATCTGATAAATTTCCTGTTAAGTGTATGCCTAGGTTAACTCTACATGTAAATGTTTTTCAAACTATAAATCTGACTCACTCAAAGAAAAGGACATTTTTCAACCAGAATCCAGTGATTTTGAAATTAAAAGGTAAAGGAGAACTGTTATTGGCAGTAAGAAAAGTGTTTATAAATTTTCAAGTTTATTGTTCTAGGTTATGATAATCAAATATCAATAGTACTACAATTGCCTGTGTTGTGAAAGGGGTCTCAAATGATAATTCCTTCAAAAGAACAAACACGTTTCCAATAGTTTGTCACTGAGTGTTTAAAATTATAACTTGGGGAACTATCTGAACCTCTTTTCATTTCCTATTTATCTACCATCTATTTTGCTCCTCATTTGTGTGTGTGTGTGTGTGTGTATACAGAGAGAGAGACAGAGACAAAGAGAGACACAGAAAAAAGAATATATTTTTCTCACATAGGAGAAACCAAGCAGTAGTTAATATTGTATGTCTGACTCATTTCACATAACATTATGTTCTCAAATTACAGCAGGCCATTTACCTACAAATTATCAAATTTATCTTTCTTGATGGCTGCATACTACTCCACTATATATAAATACCACATTTTCTTCATTCATACATTGATGTACATATACATTGTTTCCAAGATCTGGCTCTTATAAATTATGCCTTTATAAGCATAGTTACATATTTATCTCTATAATATGACCATTTTAACTCTTTCAGGAAGATACCTGAAAGGGAAATACATGGGTCAAATGGGATTTCTATTTTTTAGTTTTTCTGGGAATCTCCACACTAATTTCCTTAGTTGTTGCACTACTTCTCATTTTCATCAAAATAGAATTTTAGAGAAATGGAAAAAATAACAAATACCAAATTTTGGCATCTTTGGCAAAAGAAAAGCATATCATTATAATTTGAACAAAAGGAATTTAAAAACGTGATTTGTGGCTGCACATGGTGGCACATGTCCACAGTCTCAGCACTTGGGAGGCTGAGGTTAGGCTGGTGAGGTCAAGGCCAGCCTGAGCTACAAAGTGTGGTCAAGGCCACCCCGAACTGAATAGTGAGACCCTACCTCAAAGCAAAACACTCCATAATACATAGGTCCCTGATGGTAATTGAGATAACTAATACATTAAGATTCAATTTATTTGCTTTTTAAGTGTTCTATGTTGTAAAGGGTAACTGCTAAGGGAGGAGGGGCTTATTTATGAGGGAGTCTTGCACATTTTTGAGAATTGGTGTCAGGTAATACAACAAGTTCCCCTCACCAAGTAGCTTGTCTTAGTCCTCTAGCAAGTAGCAGGCATTTATCCCGACAGGGAAGTGCAGCCCACAGGATGCAGGCTCTGCCTGACAACCCTGGAACAATTCCACAGGACGCAGGATGGGTGGCAACCTCACGGTTTCCTAGTTAGCAGATTACATGAAATCTGAAGGCTTTCAAATTTGGGGTTCTCTCGTCTTTTTACCTATTCTCTTTGTTTTGTGAAACTTATTTTCTACACTACAGTTGGTTGGGTTTCCTATGGCTAAGGTTTATGAAAAATAAAATGATTTCTAAATCTGTGCTTATGAAATGAATTCATCGACTGAGCATTAGAATCCCTGGCTGGCAATGTGCTGTTTAATTCATGAGTGAGTTATTTGTTCATTTTTTATTATTGACTTTTTTCTTTATATCTTTTAAAGTAAGACCCAGACTCACGGAGAGGCTGGGGTCCACTGAGTGCTGAGATCTGAGATCTGAAGGGCCTATCTGTTATAAGTTGAGCTGCGTTTCCTCCATATACACACTTGAAAGTTACAGGGCCTAGAACCTCCAGAGGTGACTGTTTTAGAAAATAGGATTACTGTCATACTGTCTGCAGTAAGGTGAGCTCTTAGCCAGTGTGGCCAGAATTTCTTATAAAGAGGAAAATTTCAAGGCCCAGCCAAATAGCTCAGTGGATTAAAGCACCTGCAAGCAGGTGCAGTGGCCAGAGGATCAATCCCCAGGTCTGTTGTGCCAGCTGCACCCCCGGGGGTGGGTGTGGTAATCCCAGCTCTTGGGAGGCTGTAAATAGGCAGATCGCTACAAGTCTGATGTAGTAGTGAGACCCTGAACACCCCTAAAATACAAAAAAAGAAGGAGGAGGAGAAGGAGAAGGAGAAGAAGAAGGACAAGGAGGAGGAGGAGGAGGAGGAGGAGGAGGAGGAGAAGGAGAAGGAGAAGGAGAAGGAGAAGGAGAAGGAGAAGGAGAAGGAGAAGGAGAAGAAGAAGAAGAAGAAGAAGAAGAAGAAGAAGAAGAAGAAGAAGAAGAAGAAGAAGAAGAAGAAGAAGAAGAAGAAGAAGAAGAAGAAGAAGAAGAAGAAGAAGAAGAAGAAGAAGAAGAAGAAGAAGAAGAAGAAGAA
>PVJA010051447.1:0-12835 GCA_004027025.1 Myocastor coypus | reverse complement strand
GGAGAGAACATCAGAAGCAAGTTGGAGAGCCCCTGTGATTGCTGTTGCATCTGTTCACTCACATATGTGACTAATATGGTCCAACAATTATTTAAAAATTGGTGAAATAACTTCCAAAGTTGCTAAAATAGGGCTTTGGAGATAACTCAGCAGTCTAAGTGCCTGCCTGGCAAGCACAAGGGCACTGAGTTAGATCCCCAGTACTTCATACAGTGCCAGCCCCACAACCCCAGGCTTGCTGAGCCAGCCATGGAAGCCTGGCATGGTAGTGCACATCTGTAATCCCAGCCCTGGGATGGCTGAGACAGGAGGATCACTACCAGTATGAGCTACTTAGCAAGACCCTGTACACAATAAATATAAGATGTTTTTAATTAAAATTGCCAAGATGGTTTATAACTAACATTTGGTTTGCCAAGCCTGCAATCCTAAAAAGATAGTAGAAACTTCTTGTGGTGCATTGCTGCTATCTGATGGACCAGACAGACTTTGCTCAGTTGCCACCCTTAGTAAGTTTCTAATATGTGTTTGTCATCACTTGTATGTTTTCTGGTTGGATATAAGGCTCTCCCAGATAGGAAACAGGATGCTAGACAAACTATTAGAAAATATGTTTCTTTCATGGGATATTTCTGTAAAATGCCACTCAGGGAATCTTATGGGACAATAATCTTTGGATGTTTTTCGATAGCTTTCGTGGTCTCACAAGAAACCACAGTGATTGTTGGATCTGTGAGCTAATGCCCCAAATCTGGAGAATATGGCATTAATACCCATACCTCTTTACACTTCTAACAAAGGACACCAAAACCCTCCAAACTAAATCAAAAGTCATTCTTGAAAATTTAAGTATCAGAAGAGGGGGAAAGATAGCTCAGGGGCACAAGTGCTGCCTGGCAAGTACAAAGTCCTGAGTTGGATCCCTGGTTCAAAAAAAAAAAAAAAAAAAAAAAAAAAAAAATATCAGTATTTTTCTTCCCATGACTTGCTAGACATAGTATTCATCTTTCTGATCAATACCCTTAAGGGGCTGGGGAGAGCTCTGTGGCACAAGTGCCTGCCTGGCAAGTGCAAGGTCATGAGTTTGAACCCCAGTCCCACAAAAGAAGCAAACAAAAAATATCCTAATTGCCATTAAGTTATGGAAAATCTGTCTAGATGATACCTGTACAAGGTATATTGTGCCTCCAGGAATTGGATATTTCAGATGTGAAAGTTATATGAGCAGGTTCAATCCCTGGCAGCATGTGCTGCACCAGCCCCACTCCCAGGGCAGGCTGAGCTGGCCATAATATAAAAAATAAATAAATAAGAATAAAATGAAGCCAGGCATGGTGGCACACGCCTATAATCCCAGCACTGGAGGCTGAGGCAGGAGGATTGGTGTGATTTCGAGACCAGCCTGGGCTACAGGGGTGAGCTCAAGGCCAGCCTGAACTGCATAGCGAGACCGTGTCTAAAACAATGAAAAAAGAAAAGAAAATTATATGAGCAGTTATGAATGATTGGTTATATAATGCCACTGAATTAAAGCCAGTAGGGTCCCTTGTCAACACATACAATTACACATCTTTGCAACATGCAATAGACAAACTGAGGACAAATTTTCCAGGTACTTTGTTTAGGAGCTATGCAGATTTCTCAGTAAGAAGACAGAACTGACCCTGCTGAAATGCTACAAGTGGCTCTCCTTTCTGAAGGTCTCCACTGGATCTGTGGAGAATTCACTTCTGCTCCATCTCGTTCTTAGTTTGGATCTTACACTTTTGACTGGCTCCCTCTTGCCTACTAGCTTTTTCCCTAGAAGTTCCCAGGCCACTACCACTATTGAAATGTCAGTGTGATCAGTAACTGAAATTGGTACCTACCTTGAAATAGATCAGGAAGAATTTGTTTGGAGAATTTCCAGTGGGATTCCTGGGGAAATAAAAGTTGGGAATAATTTTGGACTTTGTAGCCAGTTCAGCCTCTCAGAGATTCAGATGGGCAGAAGCCATCCTCCAACAAACACATGCAAATACTAGTGTATGACATAAGCAATTACAAAGCTCTTTGTTCAAGTTAGGGACCTGTGCATGTCACCAAACCAGATGGGATGTTTCATTTTCCCTGATTTAACCCCTGAGAAAGCTTAAAGAAAAGTGTCCAGGGGTCAGGGAGATAGCTCCGTAGCACAAGTGCCTGCCTGGCAAGTATAAGGTCATGAGTTTGAACCCTGGTCCCTCAAAAAAAAAAAAAAGTGTCCAATACTGTCAGTTTTCTAGACATTCCCACCAAAGACATTAAGGAATTACCCAGAGAAAGGTGACATAACATGTTTCAGGAGTGACTAGCAGCTGTTTTGCAGACAACCTGACTAACATTAAATTCGATCATTCAGAGGTTTCCTAATCTTTATGCTTCTTTTCATAGGTCGCCAGATGACTATGACAATGTCACCAGACTAACCATGAAATTGAGTCTCTTTAGACCAGGCCACTTTGCATTATACTCCAAAGACTAAAACTGATAGCATTTTTTTTTTTTTTTCTTTTGCAGGACCAGGGTTCGAACTCATGACCTTGCACTTGCCAGTCAGGCAATTGTGCCACAGAGCTATCTCTCTGCCCCTATAACTGAATAACTGATAACATTTAAACACTGTTGAATATATGTTTTTTTTTGGGGGGGGACCAGGGTTCGAACTCACGACCTTGCACTTGCCCAGCAGGTACTTGTGCCTCAGAGCTATCTCCCCAGCCCCTGTTGAATATATGTTTATTTGTGATTGACTCAACTGAACTCATGGACATTGCTTTTTTTTTTCTAAAGAAACTTTTTTTTTTTTTGCAGGACCGGGGTTCGAACTCATGATCTTGCACTTGCCAGGCAGGTACTTGTGCCACGGAGCTATCTCCCCAGCCCCATGGACATTGCTTTTAAAGTACACTTCCATATCTCAATGAATAAAGTGCCTGAGAGCAGCAGCTGAGAATGAGCGTGGTGGTGCACGCCTGTAATCCCAGCTCTTGGGAGGCTGTAAACAGGCGGATCACTAGGAGTCCGATCTAGTAGTGAGACCCTGAGCACCCTGTAGACCCTTCCCTAAAATACAATAATAAATAAATAAATAAATAAATAAATAAATAAGCCGGGCATGGTGGCTCACGCCTGTAATCCCAGCACTCGGGAGGCTGAGGCAGGAGGATCGGTGCGAGTTTGAGACCAGCCTGGGCTACAAAAGTGAGCTCAAGGCCAGCCTCAACTGCATAGTGAGACCCTATTTCAAAAAGACAAAAATAAATAAATAAATATAAAGTGTATTTCCAGGGCTGACATATTGAAGCAAACAACTGACAAACAGCACTGGCTATACACATGCAGAAGATTGAAATTTTTTTTTTAATTTTGGAGGCAGGATTTTGCTATGTAATTCAGGCTGCCTTTGAATTAATTCACTATGTAGCCTTGAACTGGCCTTGAACTCATAGCAATCCTCCTGCCTCAGCCTCCCACATGCTGGGATTACGGCCATGGAGAAGACTAGCCCTAGACCCATATCTCTTACCATGTACTAAACTAAAATCAAAATGGATCAGAGATCTAAATTATTAAAACAGAAGCAATCTACTAGAAGATAAAATAGGTGAAGCTCTTGAAGACACTAACATAAGCAAGGACTTCCTGAACAAAACCCCAATTGTACAAGAAACAGCATGTAGAACAGTAAAAGGTATGGTATCATTATTAGAGTGGTTTAGCATAGCAAAAGAACAACCAACAGAGTGAAGAGATAACCTGCAGACTGGGAAAAATCTCTGCCAGCTACTCCTTGACAGATGGCTAATATCTAGAATGTACAAAGAAATTTTTAAAAATTGGACTCCTCCCAGTAAAAGATCCAATCAAAATTAGATAACTAAAATAATGGACATCTCTTAGAAGAAGTGCAAATGGCCAGTCAATATGTGAAAAAATATTGAACATCTCTCACTATTAGAGAAATGCAAATTAAAACATCACAGAGAGTGTACCTTACTATGGAAAGAATGATGGTCGCTAGGAAATCAAATAGTAACAAATACTGGGAAGCCTGTGGGGAGAAGGAACCTTTTTCCATTGTTGGTTCGAATGTAAACTAGTATAACCACTATGGAAATCCACATGGAGATTCCTTGAAGACTACAGCTAGAAATTCCATTTGACTTAGCTATTTCTCTCCTGCAAATCTCCCTATAAAGGTTAAAGATATCATGCTACAGTGATCTATACAGACCCATGGCTATAGCAGCTCAGGTCATAAGAGCTAAATCTTAAAAGTGGCTTATATGGCCATCTACAGGTGAATAGATAAAAACATTTTTGCATTTATACCCACTGCTGTGCTATAAAGGATAAATTTGACTCGCTTATAGAAGAATGATTGCACTTTGAGACCATAATGTTAAGTGAAATAAATCAGACACAAGCTTAAATATCACATGGTTTCTTTAATATGAGAAACCTGAAGTTTAAATAAAGAGGGAGGTGAAAACTGGATAGTAGGAAATGAGATCTTCTGCAAAAGGGGAGGGGAGAGGAAGGAGACATAACAGTTAAGATGTGTCATTTACAATGCCAACTCCCCACAATGAAATTAGTCATTATGCACTGCAAATGCACACTAATAAAAATTCAAATATATATAATCTTTGAAGGCACAAAATGCATTGTTGTCTAGTATGTCCTGCTCCGGTTCTCTGAACTTCCTTATCTGCTTCTCTCTTCAGAAGCTTTTAACCTCTGTCTTAGGCAATTTAAAAGTTTATAACGGGCCCGGCAGGATGGCTCAGTGGTCTAAAAGCGCCTGCTTGGGAAAACTTGGGCGGCTGCAGGGACCGCGGTTCCATCCCCGGCACCACATGCTGCACCAGCCCTGCCCTCAGGGAGGGCTGAGCCGGGCATAAACATGAGTGAATAAACAAACAAAGGTTCTGAGATAAGAGAAAAATAAATACATAAAATAAAAAATTCTTTAAAAAAATAAATAAAAATAAAAGTTTATAACAATGTGCCAGGGTGTATTTTTACTCACACACAGTAGCAACTCATGTTCAAGGTGTAAAAATTTGAGACACTTCTCTCTGTCCCACTATAGACTACATAGTGTTACTGTTTATATTTTCTCCATTCTTTCTCTGTGACACTTTCATTAGTTATTGCATTGTAACATCTGAAGAAATCCCACAATCTGATAGCTTTGAATATTAAGACTCCTGATATCTGACATGTTTGAAAACATCCTGGAGAATCAGCTCAACAGATTCTCTTATGTAGTTATTGATGTGAGATGTGTGTGTTAGTGAGCCGGTATGTGTGATTGTTGACAAGACCAGTAATGCCCTAGGAAGACTGTTTGGGAACAGACTGATGCCTATGAGTTTTCATACGCCTGAAATGTAGCCGTGTTGTTCATTGTCATTTTGCTATTCAGTGTCTTCCCAATTGGAACCATTTTTTAAATGTGTGTTTGTTAACATAATCTCTGTACCAGTACTGATCAATAGGCACTGTCTGGCTGTGAAAGGTCACTAGAGCCTGGGCTGGGATAGTTGTGCTTCTCCACACTTTAGAGTTTCTAAGTTAGTATTACCACTTCTCACTTGACCAGATAGCACTGTCTGACAAGAATAACAACACTGACATTTTCTGCCCTTTGGAGAGTTAGTAGTTTAAACTGATACCAACACTAAATAGAGAAGCTATTTGGGAATCCGATTTACCTAAAAATTAGTACTATTCATTGATTATGTTGTCATTAATGTAGACACTACAAGGCATGAAAAATAGAAAACTGAATTTTCTATTAGATGGACTGATTAAAGCTGAGTTGAAAATGTTCCAAAGTAAGTGTCATAGGGCTGGCAATATAGCTCAGCATACAAAAGTACCTGCTTTGGCAAGTGCAGGCACCAGGGTTTGATCTCTGGTCCCACATGCTGTGCAGGCCTCACTCCCAGGACACATTGAGCCACTGACGGTCCAGGCGTGGTGTCACAGGCTTGTAATCCCAGCCCTAGGGAGGCTGAAAGCAGGGGAATCCAGGAGTCCAATCTGGATAGTAATCCTTGCACCAAATACACAAATGGGAAAAAAAAAAAAAGTCCCCAAATAAGTGTTAGTTCTTTATTAAGCAGAACAATAGCCTGGGTATGGAGCTTCAGTAACAAATCTCAAGGCTCTATTAGTATAGGTGTACTAAATGACAGTGCAGCTGTGTCAGCCTTGCCCTTGGACGCACTGAGACAGCAATTGAGACTAGGCATGGTGGCGTGAGCCTGTAATTCCAGCCCTTGGGAGGCTGTGAACAGGCAGATCACTATGAGTCCAATCTAGCAGTGAGACCCTGAACACCCTGTAGACCCTTCCCTAAAAGTACCAAAACTAAAATAAATAAATAAATAAATAAATAAGTCTGTCTATCTATCTATCTATCTATCTATCTATCTATCTATCTATCTATCTTAGGTTCTGGGGATATAGCTCAGTAGAATAAGGACCTACTTGGCAAGAATAGGGTCCTGAGTTTAATCCCCAGTACTGCAAGGAAAAAAAAAAAAAAAAAAAAAGAATACACAGGTGTGATGGTGCATGCCTGTAATCCCAGCACCTGGGTGGCTGAGGCAGGAGGATTGGTGTGAATTTGAGACCAGCCTGGGCTACAAAATTGAGCTCAAGGTCAACCTGAACTCCATAGCAAGACCCTGTCTCAAAAAGACAAAGAAGGAGTAGAAGGAGGAAGAAGAGGAAGAGGAAGGAAAAGAAATTTTAAATCTTTTTTAAAATTTATCTATCTATCTATCTATCTATCTATTTATTTATTTATTTATTTATTTATTTATTTATCTATTTGGTACAGAGTCTCACTGTGCAACTCAGACCCACAGCAATTCTCCTGTCTCAGCCTCCCCACTGCTGGTAATATAGGCGTGGGCCACCATGCCTGGTTTTGGTCAGCTTGGTGTAGGGCTGGCCTGCATGTGGTACCAGAGATTGAACTCCCATTTTTGCACTTGCCAGGCAGGCACTGAGAGCACCTATCTCCTGGGCCCTAAAGCCATTACTATATAGAGCTACTTAATATATTATCAGTGTTTAGAACCACCAGTTTGGACATCATAAATATTACAAATTAATATCCAATTAGAACCTGATTTATGTGAAAAGCTCATTAAGCCAACAGCCTTGCATAACTATCATTTGTTTCTTTTCCCCCTTTTTTTCTTTGAAAGTTGACATATTGCATATTGTCCTCACAATCATTCTATAGAGTGCAGTGTGTGGGCATGACCCACATAACTATCATTTGTATAAGAGACAGAACATTGGGTCTGCTTCTTGGAGAAATGGAGACTAGTAATTTCTAGCCAAGTGAAATGGTAAGCAGAACAAAAATTAGACAAATCACTGCACAGTTTCATGTTACAGTGAGAGTTGTCTATCACAGGGCAGATTTTCTGTTCTCCAAGTTGTAACATGTGGTAGACTAATAAGCAACACAACAAACAATCATTCTCTTAAGATTACATAAAGTAATTGGTGTTGTTAAGGAAGTGATTACAGACACAAATATAAATATTTTAGAGAGAGGAGAATAACTTCTTTGCAGCATTCAGTCTAAGGATAGCACAGCGCACAGATGTCAGGGAATGCTTAATGTGCTGTGTCCTAGAAAAGATGCGCATGCCCTGTGGGAACGCCATTTTGTTCTTTTAGATCTCAAACAATCAGGAAGATTTTCTTGTTAGTTAGGCATGGCGCCCTATGCAGTGGGATAGTTCTCACCACACAGAAGCAGAGCACCGGTCCCACAGCACCCAAGCATGGACACATGGGATAAGGCCCTTGCCAACACAGAAAGGCTCTGTTAAGGCAATTGATGAATAAGCCCTGGTAGACTTTTGCCTCTGCACTAGAAGAGAGACAAAATCCTCTTAAAAACATCAGTCTCAGGCAGATGTGGTGGCGCATACCTGTCATCCCAGCACTCAGAGACTGGTTCAGGAGGATCAGTGTGGGTTCAAAGCCAGCCTGGGTTACAAAGTGAGTTCAAGGCCAGCCTGGATGAACAGCAACACCCTCTCTCAAAAAGACAAACAAACAAAGTAAGAAACACTAAGAAAGGCCACATCTCGGCTACCATTAGAAATGCTGCAGACAACATAAGAGCGCAAGTAAATATCTCTCTGAGTCTGATGTCCCGTCCCTTGGGTATGTACTCACAGGCGAGACTTTTGGATCATGTAGTTGTTCTATGTGCAATTTCTTTAGGAATCCTCGCCAATGCCACATTACCACCAGGGCTGTGCACATGTCCTCCTTTCTCCACGCCCTCATCAACATTTGTTATTTCTTGTCTCCTTTTTTTTTTTTAAAGAATTTTTTATTTTATTTATTTGTTTTTTTCTTGTTTCAGAACCTTTGTTTGCTTATTCACTCATTTTTATGGCCGGCTCACCCCGCCCCAAGGGCAGGGCTGGCACAGCATGTGGTGCCAGGGATCGAACCACGGTCCCTGAAGCCGCCCAAGCTTTCCCATGCAGGCTCTTTAGACCACTGAGCCATCCCGCCGGGCCCCATATTTCTTGTCTTTTTAAGAATAGGCATCCAGGGCCGGCCAAATAGCTCAGCGAATTAAAGCACCTGCAAGCATGCTCAAGGGCCAGGGGTTTGATCAAAAGACCTACTGTGGTGGCCCCGTCCCCTGGGCTCACTGAGACAGCGATTGAGACAGGGCCTGGTAGCACACACCTGTAATCCCAGCTCTTGGGAGGCTGTAAACAGGCAGATCACTATGAATTCAATCTAGTAGTGAGACCCTGAACACCCTATAGACCCTTCTCACCCCCACCCCCCAAAAAAAAAAAGAATAGGCATCCAGCTAGGCATGGTGACATGTACATGTAATCCCAGTACTCAGGACACTGAGGCAAGAGGATTGTTGGGAGTTCAAGACCAGCCTGGGCTACAAAGTGAGCTCAAGGCCAGCCTGAAATAGATAGCAAGATCCTATCTCAAAAAGACAAAAAAGAAACAATAGGCATCCTAACTTCTCTCAATGACATTGGGCATATTTTTCATGCACTGATTGGCCTTTTGTTTCTTTGTTGGAAAAATCTCTATATCAATCTTTTGTCCATTTTTTATTAGATTATTTTTTATTAAAGAGTAAAGTTCCTTTCATATTTTAGATATTAATCCTTTATGAGAGATATTAGGTTCAAAAAAATTTTTATACTGGGAATCAAACTCAGGACCTTGTGCTTGCCAGACAGGTGCTTGTACTGCTGAGCTACATTCCCAGCCTAAGCTTGGAAATATTTTCTCCCACTCTACAAATGACCTTTTTGTTTTCTTAACTGTTACTTTCCTTTGCTGTGTAGAACCTTTTTAGTTTGATAAAATCTCTCTTATTTTTACTTTTAATTATTTATGATTCTAGTGTCACACTCAAAAAAATCAAGATCAACATCAAAAAGCTTTTCTCAGTGTTCTCTTCTAGGAATTGTACAGTTTTAGTCTTACAGTTAAGTTTTAATTTTTCTATGTGTTATCAGGTAAGGGCCCAGTTTTAACCCTTTGCAGGCAGATATCCAGATCCCAATACCACTTGTTGGGAGAGCACCCTTTCTCCTCTGGGTATTCTTTGCACCTAAATCAAAGATTAATTCATCAGCTATGGTTGCATTTGCTTATAGGCTCCTGGTGCTGCTTCATTGGTCTTCCTTGGTCTGTGTATCTATGCCTGTCCACGCTGCTCTAATTCTGTATTATATTTTGACATCAGAAAATATGATGCCTCAAGGCGGGCGTGGTAGCGCATGCCTGTAATTCCAGCACTCAGGAGGCTGAGGCAGGAGAATCGGTGTGAGTTTGAGACCAGCCTGGGCTACCAAAGTGAGCTCAAGGCCAGCCTGAACTGCATAGCGAGACCCTGTCTCAAAAAAAAAAAAAAAAAAAAACATAATATGATGCCTCTACCTTTCTTCTCTTTCCATAGATTGCTTTGGCCTATCATGCTCTTGTTCTCCAATTTCTTGGTGGGAAAAAAAAATGAATTATAAGTTCCTAATGGATTCCCTTTAATTACTACTTTTAATGACAAAATAACTAAGTTCACTGCACATTGCCCTGTATTCTCATTCTAGAGTGTGAACTTAGCCATTCTTCAATAGGGCCTGACTTAATTGTCTATAAAAGGCCACCACTTAGACCAGCATACTATTGTGAGATTATAGGGTTGTTTGTTTGTTTGTTTTCAGTCTAACACCTCTTTGAACTCTTGGGCTTAGTTTTCAGTTTGATTTGGTCCCTTTTTTCTCTGTAGGAGGCAGAAGTACAAATGATGTATGAGTCTCGCTGATTGTAATCATTCATGCTTTTTTTCCTCTGGTTCCTAGGAGCATCTAGCTAAGAGCCTAATGGATGCATATACAGCATTGGTGTGTCATCAGTCAATGATCCTGGCAGTTAACTCCAGGTAGGGAAGCTGTAATGCACTATTATTTCACCGGTTGAATATCTTGAAAATATTTTTAAAGCATAGACCAGGTGTGGTGGCACATGCTTATAATCTCAGCATTCAGGAGACTGACATAAAAGAATTGCTGTGAGTTTGAAGTCAAACCTGGGCTACATAATGAGTTCAGTGCCAGCCTAAACTACATACTGCAACCGTGTCTCAAAAAAAAAAAAAAGACATAATTGTGAGAAATAAAAAAATCATTCCAGGGGCCCGGCGGGATGGCTCAGTGGTCTAAAGCGCCTGCTTAGGAAAGCTTGGGTGGCTGCAGGGACCGCGGTTCGATCCCTGGCACCACATGCTGTGCCATTCCTGCCCTTGGGGCGGGCTGAGCTGGCCATAAAAATGAGTGAATAAACAAACAAAGGTTCTGAAACAAGAAAAAAAAATCATTCCAAATTCTACCATCTTAATCAGCAACTATTATTTCTTTCTTACATTTTTCCCAATCTTTCTGTATTACTAGATAAGCAGATTATCTTTCTGAGTGATGAGGGGCAGGTTTACTTGCCATGGATTTGAAGATGCATCCCAATATCAGAAACATTAAGCTGAGTGTGGTGCTGCATCCCTGTAATCCAAACAGATAGGAGGCTGAGGCAGGAAGATTGCTTTGAGTTTGAGACCAGCCAGGATGCAACATATAAAGTGTGTTCAAGGCTAGTGAACTGCATAGCAACATACTGTCTCAAAAAGACAAAAAAGAAAATCAAAGAAAGAGAAAAAGACAAAAAAAAAAAAAAAAAAAAAAAAAAAAAAAAAAAAAAAAAAAAAAAAAAAGACTAAATTTCTAATAAACATGATGTCCTTGAACAGAGAAAGGGTGCCAGCAATATAGTTCAACTATCTAAAGCTTACTATGGGTTTGGGAACTTGACTGGAATGTTTATGACTTCTTTTTTTTTTTTAAGAATTTGTTTATTTTTATTTCTTTTTTTTCTTGTTTCAGAACTTTTGTTTGTTTCTTTATTTATTTTTATGGCCGGCTCAGCCTGCCCTCAGGGCAGGGCTGGCACAGCATGTGGTACCAGGGATCGAACCGTGGTCCCTGCAGCCACCCAAGCTCTCCTAAGCAGGCGTTTTAGACCACTGAGCCATCCTGCCGGGCCCAATGTTTACGACTTCTAGATAATTGATTGTAGATTAGGCTTACAAAGAAACTCATCAAAGCATTGTTGTTAAAACACCTTTTAAGACCCATGTAATCTAGAAAATCAAAAGCTGGACCACAGTGTATAGTATACACTCTCTGAGAAAAAAGCCAATATTCTTAGATCACATTTTAACACTCATCAATTTAATAATTACATATCTTTTTCTTGTCAGCTTTGTGGATCCCCTACAACAATATGAAACTCAATTGGACATAATAAAGTCATCTTTTAAAATGATATTTGGCCTACCAAGTTTTGGGGAAGGAACGTTTCCGACCGGTGATGAGGATGTTGAGGACCTGGAGGTGTCATCTTTGCAGGCCATAGTTCTTGCTTTTCTCCTTCACCACCTGACTTCTCCTTCTCTTCTCTTAGGTTTAATAGATAAATAGGATTTTTCATCACTGACTCCTGCCCTCAAATTCCTTTGTGAATTCTATTCCTGATGGAATATTATAAATTATATAAGATTGGGGCCCGGCAGGATGGCTCAGTGGTCTAAAGCGCCTGCTTAGGAAAGCTTAGACGGCTGCAGGGACCGCGGTTCGATCCCTGGCACCACATGTTGTGCCAGTCCTGCCCTCAGGGCAGGCTGAGCCAGCCATAAAAATAAATAAACAAACAAAAGTTCTGAAACAAAAAATAAAATAAAATAAAAAATTTTTAAAAATAATAAATTACATAAGATTTATGGAAACACATGGGTGAAGATATGTTTAGTTAAATGGTTTTTGGTTTTTTGTTTGTTTGTTTGTTTGTCTTTTTGAGACAGGGTCTCACTATGCAGTTCAGGCTAGCCTTGAGCTCACTTTTGTAGCCCAGGATGGTCTCGAACTCACACTAATCCTCCTGCCTCAGCCTCCCGAGTGCTGGGATTACAAGCATGAGCCACCACACCCAGCAGTTAAATGGTTTTGCAAAGGGCAGGGAGTTTACTGGAAAGTACAGCCAAAAAAGAAAAAGAAAAAGAAAAAAAAAAAAGGAGAGAGGAAATCTAAGCAGGGAAAAGCTGACATAGGAATAGTCCCATAGGAAGATTAGGGGTGTGTTTGATGGCTGTTCCCTCAGCGCTGCTACACAGTGTGTTTGGTCTCTAAGCTGGAGAGGTAGATGATCCATGGCATAGGGTTGTTGTTTTTTT
>PVJA010051446.1:0-12834 GCA_004027025.1 Myocastor coypus | reverse complement strand
TCCATCCATCCATCCATCCATCCATCCACTCATCCATCCACCATCCATCATCCACCATCCACCCATCCACCCATCCATCTATTCACCCATCCATCCATCATCCACCATCCACTCATCCATCCACACACTCATGCATTTATTTATTCTGAATACTTGTTGAGCTGGCATCTATGCCAGGCTGAAGCTCTAGCAATGAACAAAACCGAATAAGCCTCCCTTTATCTTATTATTTTTATTTTATTTATTTAGTTTTTACAAAGGTAATGAGCAGAACATATTTATTGAGGAAAAGAAAGTTCCTGGAGAGAGAGGGACGGGAGTGGGGGGCCCGAGTGAGTGATCCCAGCCCCCTCCTTTAGAGCTCAAATTTTGATGAAGGTAAGGAGGGGAAGGGGCAGGAGGAGCAATACATTATGGGATGAATTGTACGATTCCATCATTCTGAAGTGCGGAAGCGGTCCCTCCATGCAACTCAATACTCTGTGGAATGGTGACAAGCACCATGGGGGAAAGTGGAAAGGGCACGGTGGGTCCCTCTGCCACGCTCATTCAGTCGTGCCAGGCTGCTTTCACTGAGGAACTCATCGCCATGCAAGGTTTTGCAGGCTGAGCCCACCCTGCCCCTCACCCAGACCTGGCCTTTGGAGTACACCCCGCCATTGGCTTGGCTTGGCTACCGCGTGGCCCCGCTGGCCCAGCCTGAGTGACAGGCCTCCGAGGTGCCCTCCTGGCCTGTGCACCGCGCTCACCCTGACAGTTTTAATTGCTCCCTCCTCTGCACTCACACAGCACTTTATTACAGCACTCAGAGCTGCTCTTCTCTTCAGAAGACGCCGTGATTTATTCATGCGCCTTATTAATGGGCCTCTCCCCAGGGCTGGTGCAGAGCCTGGCAGGCAGAAAGGCCCGTGCAGGTTTGCCGAGCGAGTGAGGGCAGGCAGGATCGCTGAATGGGATGAAGGGAGTCCGCAAGAGGAGGAGAGCTCTGAGGATGGGGCACTGCCCAAAGATGGAGGAGGCCTGTGCCCAGCATGACCACGCCTGCCCTCACCTGCCCACCCGGTCTGTCCTCAGCCTGCCCTCACCTGTCCTTACCTGTCCACTCCTGTCTACCCTCAGCCTACCCTCACCTGTCCACACCTGCCCCTAGCTGCCCACACCTGCCTGTCTACTCTATCCATGCTTGTCAATGCTTAGCCCACACCTGTCCTCACCTGCCCATACCTGCCCAGGCCTGCCACACCTGGTGAGGGCTGTCTGCACTCAGCCTGCCCTCACCTGCCCACACCTGCCCACACCTGCTCAGGCCTGCCACACCTGGTGAGGGCTGTCCGCACTCAGCCTGCCCTCACCTGCCCACACCTATTTATGCCCGTCCATACCCACCCTGCACACCTGTCCTCCCGCACCTGCGCATGCTCACCCACACCGGCCCAGCTGTCCTGCAGCCATGCGCACGCCTCTCCAGAGCTCCTTCACCCCTCTAAGTTCCTCCTCTTCCTGTGCCATCTGGCACTGCTTGCCCTCCAGCCATGCTGGGGACACTGTCCTGCTGCCTCGAGGGCTCTTGTTTTAGCCTCTCCACCTCTCCTTGGGGAAGCCTCTCCCAGTATCCCAAGTCTTCTGATGACAGCCATGGGCGGTGGGGTCCAGGGGCTGAGCCCATGAGGTGACGCCTGTGTCTGAGTGGGGCTGTGACTACGGAAGGCTGGGTCTTTTCTGCTTTCATATCCTTGGTCAGTGGGACCCAGTTTGCCTGAGCTGGTGGGTCCTGGAGCCTTGTAGGAAATACATGTTGACTCTCCTGGACTGTGTCTTTCCCTCCAGGGCCCTGAGCCGAGGGCCCCTCCAGGCCTGGAGCACAGGAGTGCAGCCCTGCAGTGCTGTGGGCGGGCAGCTCCTGGAGGGACGGGGCTCAGGGAAGAAGAGCTGGGGCTGAGCAGAGTGGAATCCAGGGGGGCTGGAGACAGCTGGGGCCTGAGGGGCAGGGTCAAGCCTAGCACCTCACGCACCTAAGAGAAAGACCCGTCCAGCGACTCTCTACCCACCCAGGAGCAAGGTTGCCAGAGAAACCGGAGATGCCCAGGCCCCGCATTTGGCCTCTTGCCGAAGTGCTTTTCTCCGTGAGATTATACATTCCAGGCCACATCCCTCCCGTCGACACTTCCTCCCTCACTTTATTCCTTTTCTTACTCCTCCATCATAAAAGTCTCCAGAAACAGGTTTTGTTCAAAGTGAATGAGGCAATAAATTCTCTGTTTCTGACAGGCAGAGGAGAGAGCAAGATTCTGCAATGAGAGCTGCAGCCCTGTTCCCGGCCCTTATGGAGCTCTGTCTGATGCTGAGATCTCCTGTGTGGGGGAGAGGAAGCAAAAGCAGCAGGAGCCCCCTAGGAGCTTCATTTGGGCGGGCAGCTACTAACCTGGGGTCTCAGTTCTATGAACAGGCTCGGGCCAAGGCCAGACCTTCTGACTCGGCTACTTGGCAGAAGCTGGGCAGGAGACGCCTCATTCATTCACTCATTCATTCATTCATTCATTCACTCATTCACTCATTCAATCAGCTATCCACTAATTCACTCAGCAGTTAGCATGGAGGAGAGGCACTAAATTACTCTAACACATATTCTTTAAGTAGCCTTCCCACAAAGGGCCACGAATATTTGCAATTCAAGTCATAGCAAAAGATTGATTTGGCTGGTAAATAAAGAGCTCCTACAAATCATTAAGAAAAATAAACAACCTAGTAGGAATCTGGCCAAAAGATCGGCGCAATCAGCTCATGGAAGGGTAGAAATACAAATGCTCCAACAACTACATCCAGTGGAAAGGTCACTCTCACTCGGAAGGGGGTGGTGGCTGCAGGCAAGTCCCCGTGCCACCCTAGATTGTGTTGAGGAAGGGTCACACACACACGTGCAGATCACACGTAGCACAAACACTATGCAGACCAGTTGGCGCAGTTCCTTTGCTGGCTGATGTGGAAAAGCCTTGGTGCTGTGCATGCCCTCGGCCTCTCCCCAGCAAGTCCCTCTCTAGAAATTTATATCCTCTCTCCAAGATTAGTCAGGGAAGCATTTTCTGTGTCATCAAGACTGGAAATAGCCTACATGACCATCATATAAGAGACTGGCTAAATAATTTATGGTGGGTTGATGGAACTGCATGTTATACAGTCTTTTACAGGTTTTATTCTTTTTTTTTTTTGGTGCCAAGGACCGAACCCAGGGCTTCCAGCTCGCTAGGCAAGCATTCTACCGCTGAGCCAAATCCCCAGCCCCTGCATGTTATACAGTCTTTGAAACAAAACAAAGCGGGGCAACAGGCAGTTCTTTTATGTGCTAATATGTACTGAGCTCCCTGATACACTTTCGAGTCAAAAGGGCCAGGAGTAAAGGGGAACGGAAGGCAGGCTGTACTACTACTTGTATCAACGTGAAGACAATGGAGGCGCATGCGCACGGAGAGATTCACGCACAATATGGGTATTTGTTTCTGCATCTTTCCCTCTGAAAGGGCAGAGACCTGTGGCCGAGGGCTGTCTCTGGGGCGCGGTGGGAGGCGGTGGTGTGGGCAGGAGCAGGGACTATCCACCCTGAGCCTCTTTGTGCTTTTTGTATTTTGAATTGCGTGGCTGTATTACCTATTCAAAAAAAAAAAAGTATCATTCCCATTTAAAAAGACTCGAAGGAGGAAAGTGTGAGCTGGGAACTGAGCAGGTGAGGGGTGGCGGAAGGGCAGGCACCTACAGGGACCAGCGCCCTGAGGTGGGTGGCACAAATTGAGGACCTCAGGATGGGGGGACTGCTAGTGTGTGGTGTGGGGAGGTCTAGGGAAGAAGACAGCAGGAATGGAACCCAGGGATGGAGGCAGACAGACCGGAAGTCATATTGAAGACTTGGACTGTCAGTGCAGTGGGGACTTTTGAGGGGGAGGCTCTGTCCCTGTTTTTCTTACCAGTGGCCCATTTTGTGGTGAATAATTCTGAGAAGCGGAACTAACTCTGTCACATTAGGGAAGCTGAGGCACAGGAAAATTAGGTAACCGGCCCCTGCTTTTCCATCTTGGGCGTCAGGATTCGAGCTTGGGTCGAGGGTGCAAAGCCCTTCGCAGCATAACTCTCAGGGCCCATCGGTGCTCACAGCCTGAGGATTGCTTTGGGGGAGAGTGCCTCCTCTCTTCAAATGCAAGGCTGTGGCCAACCAGGTCACAAAACAACTAACTGCAGGGTCGCGGCCACCAGATGCCAGCCACTCACTACCGACTTTGTCACTCCTGTCTCCCAGTGGACCGTGACCGACCACGGCCCCATAAACCCTTGGTCAGAGCCACTAGAAGGAAAGGGGCAAGCTCCCCAATGAGCTCCTTTCCTCTTCAAGGACTGCCACAGGTCACAGGCAGACCTTTTACAGGCTGTAACTGGAAAGGGTTACACGGAGGCTTCCACCGCCTGGAGTTGCGCGGAGGGACATTTGGCTCCAATTATGCCGAGCCTTCTAAATTTCCTGGTCATTTGGTTTGCATTTTCTTGTCGTTTCTTCACGTGTATTTCTCTGGGACTCCCACATTTTGTAACTGAGACTTTAGAGGACAACAGCTCAGCCACGGCCACCTGATTTGCCCGAGGTGGAGTTGGATCTTTCTCACTCCAGTTCTTTCTACTGCGGCTTGTTAGACTGCTCATGAAACAAAGATATGAACGACTTATGATTTCTTTCCCAGACTTTAATAAGAAATCTGGGCTCCCCTGGGTTCGATGCTGGTGGTTTTACTGGGTTCAGGTGCTGGTCCTTCAGATGCTGGGTCCTGGGTCTTTCTGGGTGTGTGCTGGTAGCCAGGGCCAAGCAATGACAGCTGTGGAGCCAGGCCCTGCCAGCGCCCCGGCTGTGCAGAGTGAGCACTGGTAGTTCAGTGAGGAGCGGGGCTGAGGCAGTGGGAGCAGGAGGGCACACTGTGTGCAGAGAGCCCACACCCCTGGGCTTGGGGACTTGAGGCTGCCCTGTCCATGCTGGGGCAAGTCCCCGAGCCCAGCACGAGTGGCCCTGTGTAGGAAGCTGGTGGGAAGTGCCCTCCAAAGGGCCAGGATGCAGTGCCAAGAGGGCTCTGGCTGGGGCTCCCTGCCGGCTTTCCCCAAAGTGGATCGCCGAGGCGTCCCAGCTCGGCTCTGCCACTAGCTCTGTGGCTTTGGGTGAGTCACATGTAATTTCTGAGCTTCTATTTTTCCCATGCAAAATGCAGGTCAGTAGAACTCGCTTTTCCTAGATCTTGTTGAGGACCAGCAGGAAAGTGGGTGAGGTGCAGTTTGGACATGGGAAAGCACTCTATAAGCATATACAGTGATCCTGCTGACACCAGCTGTCCCTGCCACTAATGTCACCTTCAACCCTATGGTTCTACTAAGGCAACATATCCTTCCCTTTCCTGTGGTAACAAGAAGATCCTCTTCCAGCTTTTATTTATTTATTTTTTAAAATTTTATTTATTTATATTATGGCTGGCTCAGCCTGCCCTGGGGGTGGAGCTGGAACAGCATGTGATGCTGGAGATCAAACTGCGGTCCCTGTGGTTGCCTAAGCTTGCCTAAGCAGGCACTTTAGGCCACTGAGCTAACTCTCCAGGCCCTTTTTTTTTTTTTTGTGCTGCCGGGGATTGAACTCAGGACCCTGCGCTTGCCAGGCAGGTGCTTATTCTACTGAGCTATCTCCCTGGGCTGCAGCTTTTACGCTTTTTGACTTAAAAAACACCTTATTGGGGTCCAGCAGGATGGCTTAGTGGTCTACAGTGCCTGCTTGGGAAAGCTTAAGTGGCTGCAGGGACCGTGGTTCGATCCCCAGCACCACATACTGTGCCAGTCCTGCCCTCAGGGCAGGCTGAGCGGGCCATAAAAATAAATAAATAAACAAACAAAAGTTCTGAAACAAGAAAAAAAGAAATAAATACAATAAAAAATTTTAAAAACCCACCTTATTATTTTTCTAACCCTAATTGATTAATTTGTGGTACTAGGGATCAAAAGTAGGGCCTCTTTCACATACCTGTTCGGCAAGCACCCCACCAAGGAACTATTCTTCTCCCTGAAAGATACTTTTCTAATTCTAAAAGGAGTACACTTTACAACACTCAGGAATATGTTATTTCAACGCACATAAATCAGTATCTCTGGCCTCGATGCTGTCACCGTGGATTTTGGGGATGCCACTGCTGTCTGTCGTCGGCTCTGCCTTTGGTTTGTTGCTGTAGCTATAGGTTAAGGTCAGTAACCACCTCACAGGTAGACTGTCTCCGCCCTATGAGGGACCTGGTGGGGGCCCATGGTGAAGGTCGCTGCTGTACCTGTAACCTTCTCAGCACTACTCTGGGTGGCCACTGTTGAGCTCCTGGGAGATCACGTGCCCAGGGATGCAGTCCCAGCACTGTAGGAGGCTGAGACAGGAGGCTCACAGGCCTGACCCCAACATCAGCAATGCAGCATCCCTGGACCCACAAGAAAATTGTTACAGAGTCCCTCAAGCCTGCTCAGTGCAAATAAGGAGTTCCCTTTTATCTGGGACAAGCCTCTCCAGTCTTACAGAGCAGACTGTGGTAGCTTCCCTGGGGAAGCTCCAGGAAAATGTCATAATTTTATTTATTTATTTATTTATTTTAAGGAATGAACTCTGCAGAGCCAGTGGAATGCAAGCGAGTGACTTAATACAGTTACACCCACACAAATGCTTTCGGTCCTTCTTCATCCCAACATGAAATTGGGTGGGACCAGGGGTTTCTGAGGCGGGAGTTAACGGGATCAGGGGCCCACTCAGTGTGGCACTATTGTGATCTTCCACATCTCTGGGGTGTAAATAAGCAGAACTTTCCATTTTACAAGAGAGAAGACTGAGGCCAGAGGATAGGCATCGCTTGTCAGGTGCCAGCCTCTGCTTGTTGCTGCCAGAGTAAGGGTCTGGGCTGCTTCTGGGCTCCCTCTTTTCTGTGCCGGCCCCACAGCCTGTCAAGTGAAGGTTCACACAGTGAGGGCATCTCTACCAGGTGAAGAGCGGGGTCACCTTCCCTTTGATGTAAGGAGAAATGCAATCTCAGGGTCATCATCCCGGCCACAGTACCTGCCATCTCTGAGTCAACCGGAGGCCTTTTCCTCTGTGAGACTTCTTCAGCTAGAGAGGTGAAAGCCAGCCCGGAAAGAGGACATAGGTCCCGGTCCAGCTAGGACTTCCTGCTTAGCTTTTTCCTGAAGCTTCAAGGGAAGCCCTCCTCAGCCACGGCACTAAGATGGCAGGGTCTGACTTCAGGAGTGGAGCTCAGTGGTAGTGTAAGCTTGCCTGGCATACACGAGGCCCTGGCTTTGATCCTCAGCCCTGCCATAAGGAAAGTATGAGTGGTAGACCAGGTTGCTGCCCAGCTTTGCCACCTATTCGCTGTTCGACCTTTAGCCCACTGCGTGACTCAGTTTCCCCAGGGGTTATTGAGAGTAGTGACACTTTCTATCTCTTACATCGCTTTGAGGATGCAGTGAGTTAACCCGCACACGGAAGCCGCAGTGCTGCTACCATGTAACTAAGCTTGCAGAACATCTGCCAGCACAGAGGCTGGGGGTACGTGGCCTTGCAGGTGACACTGTGGCACACCCTGCTGGGGCTTTCCTCTCAGCTCTCCCACAAGCAGCAGTTTCCTTCCGATCCCTGCCCAAGTTCAGCGGCATTCATTCCTCTTCCGGGAAGCCCTCCTAGATAGACCACATTGCTCCCTGATGGGGACTCCCAGCCCCAGCCCCCACTGCTGATGCCACCCTTTGGCCTCAGACAAAGCGGGCACCAGCCGGGGCAGCAGCCGGCCTGGCTCGGTGGCTTTCATGAAGCTGGGGCTCCCGGGAGCCCGGGCCTGGTTGGTCTGCTTTGAATGCTATTTGCATTGCAATAGCCAGCCTGGCCTTCAATGGAGGCCCTTCTCTTTTGACAGAGCAGCCTCACAATCGCCTATTGACCGGGCACCTGTTCCTGCCCAGACATTATGCAAATGTCGGCCAGGAGCGAAGCCGCCAGCCCCCCAGGCCATTGTGCATTGAACCCTGATGGAGCCCTGCCAGCTCCCCGCCGGCCTTTGTTCCCTGGCTGCACTGCACCACCCCCGCCACCGCCTCCCACCGCCCGAGGTGCCCTGCAGAGGGGCCGCCTGCTGACAGCCACTTGGGTCCTCGCACCTGAAGAAGAAAGGCCCGGCATGCTGGAGGCAGGGCTAGGGCACCCCCCCTCCAGCCCCCGGGCGGCGGCCAGTGCCCGGCTGGCCGGCAGGGCCCTTCTTGTCCAGTCCCCAGGGACCACTGAGAGGGGCCTGGCAGGCGGAGGAGGGGGCAACCGGGACCGTGCCATCTGGGGGAGGGGAGATTATAATAATCGCTCTCACATCTGCTGGGGGCCTTCCAGTGTGCAAAGCCCTTGCAAGGCCTCTCCCAGCCAGGCACACCTGCTCTCAGGAGGTTGGCCAGTCTAGATTGTGTGTCCCTCACACAGACGGGAGGATAGCCCCTGGGGCAGCTGGGGATGTGGCGCTGCCAGGGTAGGGGATGGGGAGGGACACTCAGGGCTGTGTGTATGTCTGCCTGCCTCCCACCCTGGGGGCACTGAGCTTTCTTTCTCTTTCCTCTTGCCCACTGGAGCCCTGAGGAGAGGTGTGACCCCTGAGCCCTTGGCCGAGCTGCGGCCTCCTCATCTGGACTCCCTTTTCTGTACCCTTACCTGCACCACCCTGGTTGTTCGGGCTTCCAAAGACCAATCCGGACACCAACAGCATTAGCATCCCCTGGCATCTGTTCAAATGCCAGCCTCTGGGGGCACAGACCTGCAGAACCAGAGTATCTGGGCGGGGCCCGCTCTCTGGCTCTGGCATGCCTCCAGGTGTCTGAGGCACACACAAGACTGAGGACACTGGAGGCCAACCTGCACTTTCAGTCCCCTCCTCTATCTCAGCCTTCCCTGGCAGCCTTTCCTCCCCCGCAGCCTGGTCCTCTCCCAGACCCGCTGCCCCCTCCTACTTCCCTTGGGCTTCCTGGACATGCCTGGGCACCTCCCTGGTGCCAGTGTTGCGGTGCTTCACAAACCAGCCCACTTAGAAGAGATGGAGTCTAGTGAGACACAGAGGTCACCTGGGTATTTCCAAGCGTGGAACTAGTACTTTGAAGGAGGGTGGTGGAGGAGAGGTACTTGGAAGAGGGGTGTCTAGCACAGGCTAGGGGCAGGGAGACTCCTTGGGAAGGGCAGAACCCACACTCCAAGGAGGTGCAGGGGTATACAGTGATGAACAGTTCAAATAATTTCAGGATAAAAGCCTGTGATGTGTAGGCTTGGTGGGCTCCAGACCTCTGAGGCGGCCCTCAAAGTACCTGCTGTGGCCGAGTCCAAGGAGGGCAGGGAAGAAAGCGGCAGGGCAGGAGGAGGGCTGAGGAAGGACACCAAGCTGGCCTGGATGTGCTATCACACGCTCCCGGTGCTTGCATTCCAAGTGGCTGATTAGGGAACCCACTAGCCTTCCTGCCTCCAGGAGGAGGTTGGTTCTCCAGGGTCCCAGCCACGAGGCCTGCTCTGCAGGATCCCCTGCTTTGGGACCCCGGCAGCTGCCCTTGGCTGGGTGGTCCCTCCCCCTCCATTCTGCCCCTTATGCCTCCCTCGTGGCTTCTGCCTCAGGTCCTTGCTGCAAAGGAGCCACCAGGATGGGACCTCTGGGTAGGAGCGGAGCAAGCCCCTGCGTGACCCTGGCAACCATCCAAGGTGCCCTCACCAGCCCTTTGGCTCTGACAATCTTTTACCCGATGCCAAAGTGCTCTAAAGAGTTTGGCCCAAAGCAGGGAAATGTGATCTCATGAGAGGCCGGGCGAGGTTTTCAGAGCCAAGTGCTGGTCTGTCTCACAATTTGTCTTCCTCAAATGCCTTCAGAGTGCTTTCCATCTGAAAGACAAATGGGGAAGAAAGTAAATAAATGCAGACTCCCTTCAAACACGTGCCTCGGTGTGACATTCAAGGCCCCTTCGGGTCCTACATAGGTGGCCTTTTCTATCCCCCCTTGTCACTTTGTCATGCTGTCAAGGGGCCCCTGTGCCCAGCAGGCATGCCTGGGATATGCTTTCCAGGGCACCCCTGGAGGGTAGGTCCACTGGGGTAGCGTGCCCTCCAGCTGACAGACCCCCTCAAAGGTCTCCGCTATCTGTGAGGTTTCTAATCTCTTCTGGTTGGGAATCTTTTGTGAGTACTTGATAGGTTCCTGTGTTCTGCCTCTGGGGATGAGGTGCTGTGAGGAGCTGCCATGCCCCAAGAGATTCCCCACCTGCGGGAGAGCACTGTGTGATGAGGTGTAGAAGGGCTTAGATGGGAGAGAAAGAGGAAGAGAGAGAGAGAGAATTTAGGGGTTGAGCAGAACCAACTGGTCATGGCTCAGCTGGGGGAACCACAGGAGGGTGGAACCAGGAGTGAGGGCTGAGTTTCTAGCCGGGAGAGGATAGTGCTACCCCAAAGATGGACACTAGGAATCCTCATGTTAAGAGTCCCACGGCAGGAGGAGGACGGGGTATAAATACTGCGCTAACCAATTGCACCGCTAGAGCTCCAAGGTGGGGTGCTGGCTGAGCCAAGGATGAGAGGTCTGGGCTGGCAGCACTGCTAGGCATGTGTGACCTGAGGTGGCAGCTGTGCAAGCCATCCTGTGCCCCACAGGTTCCCTGCATGTGCCACCCTGTCCACAGCGCCTCTGTCCAGCATCCTCTTTGCTGTCCTCATGGTGCTGCCGGTCTACGGCCCTGCTGGCACCATGAGCAGCAGGGGTCAGGACAGATGCGATGGCTGCCGAGCTACCAGATCCGGTGGCTTGAGGAGGCCTCGGTTCTGCAGCCTTATCTCATGTTGGCGTCGTCCAGGAACAGTCAATGAAAGGCACCGAGAAAAAAGAGCCCCTAAGGAGGCCCCTGCTGCCAGGACTAAGACCTCTCAGTGAAGCTGGGATCGGAGAGGCCATGGGCGTGCAGGTGGGGATAGGAGGGTGCTGTCCCCGTTTCACAGGTGAGAAATGGAGGTGCAGGCAGGAGCCTGAGTTGCTATGATCCTACTGAAATGTTAGAGCAGTCATGAGCTCTAAGGAGGTGGAAGACAATAACAGACTTCACAGAGGGGGGAGGGACAGGCCTGAGTCACCTAGGTGCACGCTGAGGAAACTTGTTGGGGCCGGTCTTGTCCTGCTGCTCTGTCCCAGCCTCTTGGGACAGTCACATCCACGGATACACAGCCCTCCTTTCCTTTCTCCTCTCTTCCCTCTTCCTTTCCCTCTCCCTCTCCCTCTTCCTGGGGAAAGAACTCAGTACTTTCCCTCTGAGCTATACCCCCAGCCTTGGTTTTTGAAGCAGGGTCTCTTCCTAAGTTGCTTAATTTCCCAGGCTGGGTTGGGAAGGTAGAAATACAGCAACAGCCTGACCACACTGCATCACTTCACAGGCTCCTGACACCTGGCAAATCTGAGACCTTGACTGCCCAGGACTCCGCTGCCTCTCTTCCTTGGTCCCTAACTCTCGGCTCCTGGAAGGGGCCCCTGGGCTCCTCTCCACCTCTCCTTGAGTTCACCTCAACCTGGCCCTAGTGAGTGGGACTAGCGCTGGACCGGGAGACCACAGCAAGCCTCTGTTCTGCCATCACATCACCAAGGGCCCGGGCCAGGTGCTCCTCCCTGTGCAATCTCAGTTTCCCCACGAGGGGCTTCATTCTACAGTCACAACGGTCGCTGGCAGCTCTGCACACCACCTCCTCCTGAGTGCCACCGTATGCGGCTGCAGAAAATGATTTGCTCTCAGTGGCTTTGTGAAAGGTGCTTTGGGAACTGCGATTCAGGCATCCTCTTCGCCGGGTCACCGGCCCCTGATTTACAATCCGGAGAAATTGTGTTTTCTTTGTGAATCCAGAGTGAGCTGAGGATAATGGAGCCCAAGCCCTTCCCTCAGCTGTCATGAGATAAAACCTCTGCTGAATGGGCCCTCAGAGGACTTGGAAGGTGGCTTCCAGCCAGCAGGGAACCAGCAGCGGCTCACAGTCACGCTGGCCTTTGTCCCTTGAGGGCCTGGCCTCCCCTTCCGAGGCTCCTATGTTTTCTGTGCCCCCCTCCTTCTCCTCTCCCTCTGGCTCTGTTTTGAAGCCTCCCAGCCCTCACTCAGCTCTATGTTGGCTTTGCTGTGGAATCCAGAGGGGACAGAGCTCCATTCTGAAGTCCTACTATGTGCAAGCCCAGGGCCAAGTGTTTCTATGTGGTTTGATAAAAATATACAGCAACTGCTTACATTTCTTAAAAAAAAAAAAAAAAGTGGTATAGTAAAACACACACTGCCAGGAACCCCCCTCAAGATATTCTTCCTGCCTTGCCCAGAACAATTTTGTCCCCTTGTTTCAGAGGGGAGCAGGTCTGGCAGTCCTGTTTTGTGAGTGTCTTTGCAAGGTGTGATCAGAAACATTGTGAAGGCTGCTCCTGAAACCTTGTGTGCCATCCTCCCTGGTCACTGGGACTGGTGATGTCTGGGTTCTGGCTGCCCCCCAATGCCAAAGTGCCCGTAGAAGACACAGGGTTTGCCTAGCCTCAGGACAGGAATGCGGCCACAAGAGCACAACTGAAGAGACTCACGAAAGAAGACTTACAGAACAGCTTCAGAAAGCATCCAGAAGGATGGGCTACGTGCGTTTGAAAGGAGGGGACTGTCCTGAGGGGATCCACTGCTATGTGTCTTTTACTGCAAGGAATTCCAAAGACTAAAATATTCACTCTAGCTTTTATTCACACACACACACACACACACACACACACACACACACACACACAC
>PVJA010051445.1:0-12833 GCA_004027025.1 Myocastor coypus | reverse complement strand
TCCTTGCGCGTACCAGCTCCCCGCGGCCCTCTTCCCCACCCCATGCATCAGTGGCCCCAGGCTGGTGCATGCCACCCCACTTGCGCCCTCTCCTCGCTGATGCTTCTTGCTTGCTTCCTCTGAGTCAGACACAGGTCGAGGGTGCTGAGCAATAAGTAGCCTGGTCCGCTGTGGCCGAGGACGTCTCCCAGACACCTCAGGAGTGAGCCTTCTTATTCACGGCTCTCTGCAGCTGAAATATGGCAGAGGAGGACTCGGAAAACGGGGCCCATTCTCCTCTCCCACTAGAATTGAGCCATCTTTTTCCTGGCTGTTGCCTGCCACCTGCGCTGAAAGGTTAATCTGTTCCTCCTCTCTTCCAGGGCATTTATCATACAGAAGTGGTCTGCTGTGGAAAATATTGATCAAAGGCCTGCCAGGTCCTCGGCCAGGTTGAAATGGAGTGCCGCAGTCAATCAGTGGCTGGGCATCTGGTGATGTCGAGTCAAGGGGTGGCCGCTGCTCACTGCAGGCTGACGGATGGAGGCAGAGGGCCTTTCCCACCGCCTTGGGATTGGCTCACTGGGTGGGCCTCTGTTCCCGCTGCCGTTCTGATTGGCTCATTGAGAGGGCCTCTCTATCCCCTGCTGCTTCTGATTGGCTCATGGGGCAGGGTGCCTTCTGGGAACCACTGCTAAAGGATCTCGGGAGTCTCAGGGTCCTATGTACAAGGCCAGGTTGAGTGAAGGGACAGGAAGGGAACCATGTCAACTGCTAAACTAGTTGGGTTGGAATTGGCACTCAGAAAACTGAGATTCCGGAGTGAGCTACATTCTCTACAACTAAGCAGTTGTTTCTAGAAGCCTGGGAGACCTCTTACCAGAAAGTATGCAACAATTTCAAATTTTATCTGAGCTCCTGTCAGGAGGCTGTTTCTCCCTTCCCTTCCTCCCCCTCTTTGCTCCTTTCTGTCTCCTCCTCCTTCCTCTCGATTGTCTGCCTGCCCCCAGCACTGGTCTCGAAGTGGCTGCTAGGTGTCAGGGTGAGGCCAGCGGCCTTGCCTCCCCGCAGCTCTCCCGCTCTGTGTGGAGACAATTTGAGGGGCTGTCGCCTCATGAAGGATAGTGGAGCTAAGGGCTTCGGGAGGAAAAAACACACTCTCTGCAGAGGAGTCATACAGCCCGGCCTCTGCAGAGGTGGCTTTTGGTGCTGGTTGAGGGGGGACTGGGAATGGTCGAGAAAGGGCAACGGATGTCGGTGGGAAGGAGGGAATGTGCGCGGGGCCAGCGCCGCCCGGGAGAAGAAGCAGGAAAGTGATTCCATGTGGCTATCGCGAAAGCCGAAAGCCCCCGTAGGAAGGCCTGCGTGAGAGGCTAAGGAGGTGGCTGCCGGGCCAACAGGGAATGACTAGGTGAAGGACTTAGCATGGTGCTCAGCGTAAGGTAGGTAGGTGCCTGAGTTACTGCACTCCCCTTACCAGCTGGGATCACTGGTCGTCAGCGACAGAAAGCCGCGGTTGTGAGGAAGCCCTCAGCCGGATGCAGGTGGAATGGTCAGTGTGGGTCCATGAGCAGAGTTTAATAAAGGTGTGAGGTCACTAGGCTGGACACAGCCGGGTGCACACAGCACAGCACCCTAGGGAGCTGTAATTGTGTGGGGCCGATATTCACATAACCCAAAGTACCAGGAGGAAAATGCTACAGCCAGACCCCTGAAGGGGAGGATTGGAGCCATGCAAGGGCTGTTTGGGAACTTCAGTTAAACTCCCCGCCAGCCAGGGATGCCACCAGGAAGCCAAGGAATCCCGCCCAGCCTGCCCCTCCCCCTCCCTCCCTCCCTCTCTCCCTTCTCCACCCAGACTCCCTGCCGGCCTGTCCTGCTGGGATCCAGAAGCTCTGGGAACTGACAAAGAAACACACAGCTTAGCCACAGATAGTGGCATGAGCCAGAGCAGGGTGTTGTGTGGATCCCGATATCAGAAAGAAGACAAGTAGTGCACTGGCTCACACTCAAATTTAATAAAGCCCAAGAGCGATGCCGGCGGATTACGGGAGCGCACTAGCTTCAGGCATGGCTGATTTCAAGTTGCTTTTGAGCTTTGCTTTCCTAGGGGCCGGCTGAATTTTTACACCACATAAGAAGGCCCGTGACCTTGAGGGCAATCTATACCTGACTGGTCTCCACAGCTCGTCTGAAAAAGGATGTGCTATCCCTCCAAACTGGAGCAATAGTCTAGGCACCAGGTGCGTGTTCCCCTAAACAGCTGAGCTGCCTCAAATAGCCTGAGCCTCAGTTTTCTCACTTTTAAAGTAGAAGTGGGCCAGGGAGATAGCTCAGCGGCCTAAGTGCCTGCGTGGCAAGATCGAGAACCCGGGTTCGATCCCCAGTACTACATGCCACGCTGGCCCTGCACCAACCCAACTACTGAAATAAGCCTGGTGGCGCGCGCCTGTAATCCCAGTGCTGGAGAGGCTGAGAGAGGAGGTTCACTATGAGTCTGAGCTGCACAGTGAGACCCTACACCAGATAAATAAATAAACAAGTACATAAATAAAATATTTTTTTTAAAAATAGGGGCAATATTATTCTCACTCAGATGGTGAAAGGGGAAGAACAGAGTAACGGCAGAATCACAGACTCCTGAGTCCCCTGCCCAGATTCACACCTCAGATGATCCAGATACGGGCCCGGGACTTGGCTGCCTCCTTATCTCCTGAGCCTCTCCTTAAGGTAGATGTAGTGAATGCCTCTACCTTATATGGCTACTAAGAGGTGGACCAAGTAATGCAAAGCCTGAGGACTTCTGTGGGACCAGAGTTCGAACTCACAACCTTGTACTTGCCAGGCTGGCCTTGTGTCACGGAGCTATCTCCCAGGCCCAATATACTTATTTTTAATGTTCTTTTTCACTGTGAAAGAAACCACGATCCACGGACTAAAAGTAAAACACATATGAAATATATATATATGAAAACACTGTGGGCCTGCTAAGATCACTTGGATGGAAAAGCCAAGCTCTCAACAAATGCCAATTGGTACCTCTGAGATTTATAATCATATTACATTACCTGGAGTTTGGTGCCAACATTACAAAAATATGTGTGTGAATAAAAAATATGATTCTGGGCAGAGGGATAGGCTGAAAAAGAAAACCAATAAAAAAAAATCTCTCCAGCAGAATAAGATGGACTGATTCTGATCTGCATCCAGTTCCGTTTAGAGAACTCACATGACTCTAGAATAATTAGCTGTTCTGCCTTTGCAATGAAAAGGTGGAATCTGACGCATTGTAGAGCCCATCTCAGTTGAATAGTTTTTTTTTTTTCTCTTGTTGTTTTGCCACTGATGATATTTAATAGGATCTTGTACCTTTTATGGATTTAGCACACAGTCCACAGGGTCTCACTACATGGATTAGAATTGTAGTGATCCTCCTAATTTTAGTCTCCTAAGTGCTGGGATTACAGGGGAGCGCCATCACCCCCAGTCTCAAGTGCACACCACAGGGGCTCGGCTGGCATGGCTGTGGTGCTGGGGATGGAACCTTGGCCCCTGTGCTCTGCCTAAGCAGGCACTTTAGTCCACTGATCTATCTGGCTGGGCCTGGATCTTGTACTTTGGGAGTAAAGTAAGGGCAGAGGCCAGCTGAACGCACCCTGAGCTGACCTCCATCTATAGCTAGTCAAGTCTTAAGGTCTCTTGGTGCTGAGGAAGTGGTCCCTTAGTACTGATGCACTAACCGGAAGGCGCTGACCGTGGCAGTGTTTTCTGTGCTCATCCTGGAAGAGTGTAAGCCCTGCGCTAGTTCTCAGAGGCGAGGTGAATGCGCCCCTGACATAGTGGACAGGCGGCTCTCGCGACAGAGCCAGAGACTGAACAGCCAGAGACAGGATCATGGAACGGCTGCTGCCAAGCCCTCCGGGTGCTCAGGAGGATACTGCATGCTGCTAAGAAGCAGAAGGGGCCCTGATCCTGGTGTCCTGGACAGATGCAGGCCAGCAGAGACCGGGTGGGTGGTGCAGACAGTGGATGAGGACTGTGCTCCTCTCTCTTCATCCCAGAGGCCCAATGCCTAACACCCACAGCCTAACAAAGGAGACGTTATTTTAGTTTACGCTCCAGCCTGACCCTAAGGTGGAGGCTGTAAGGCGGAGGGACACAGCAGCAGAACACTTCATGTGATGGTAACCAGGAAGCAGAGGTCAAACGGGAGAGAGAGAGGGAGTCGCTCTGCCTGGTCATGTCCCACCCCAGTGACTAGCCTTGAACCAGGTCCTGCCTCTCAATGGGGCAGTCGCTGCTAAACTCATCAGGGGACAGAGCTACTCGGGAGTCCGGTGGCCCCTAATCCCCTCACCGTTCGAAAGCCCCACCTCTAGACATAGTCCAGATCTGAGCCACAGCTCTGCGTCTCCTAGCCCTTGTCTCTGGACAGCCTTCTGTGGGAGGTCTCTGGCTGTGGCAGGAGGCTGATCTGTTGCTCTCCATGGAAAACCTCCAGGCCTTGCTTTCTTTCCTCATGAGCTCTCTCTGCCTCTCCCTTTGCGTTAATTTCTTATTGCTGCTCTAACAAATTAGCTCAGAGGAGCTGGCCTACAACTTCACACGTTTATTCATTATCTTATGATTCTGGAGGTCAGACATCCAAATGACATTCACCGGGCTGAAATAAAGCTGCTAATGGATTGCAGAAGAGTTGTACGAGGAATCCGTTCCCTTGCTTTTTCCAGCTTCCAGAGACAGCCTGTTCCTTTGGCTCATGGGCTCTTCTCCTTCAGAGCCAGCAATCCCATCATCCCCTGCTTCCATCTTCAGACTGACCTTTGACCTCCCTCTGACAAGGACCCTGGTGGTGAGATGTTGTGGCACCTTGATAAATAACCTCTCATGATCTTTGACTTACTCCCATCCGCTGAGTCCCTTTGTCATGGAAGGTAACATATTCATGTCTTCCAGATATTAGGATGCAGAAAACATTTAGAAATATTCTGCTGAATAATTTCCTGATCACTGTTTCCTTTCTATTTGATCTACTGCAAAAGAGAGAAAATCCCAAGTCTAAGAGTCCAGATTAATAGTTTCTGTGGCAATCCAGCATGCTCACATCACTGTCATTCAATCAATTTTTATTTGCAATGTTTTTTTGAATGGCTAAGAAATGAGTAGCGTGGTTTCAGGTGAAACAGAAGCAACTGTACACAATTAATAGAGTGTAGGATTGTCACAACTGCCAGAACGGTCAAAACATAAATGACAGAAAATGGTCAATATCGCTGGGCATCAGGGACAACTCGCGGGCACTGCTGGAAGGGTGATGCATTTGCGCAAGGTCCTCTTTAAGAGAACAGGCGCATCTGCCCACCCTGTGGCTGTGCAGGCCCAGGGAGATGGGCATCAGAGAGTACCAGGAGTCTCATTAGAGGGCCTCTAGTGGCAGTGTCGATAGTGGCCCCAGGTGGAAAGCGCTCAACTGCCTACCACAGTACAATGGAGAGGAGCACGTAGTTCAGCCACTCAGTAAAATACTCTGCAGCAGTGGAGATGAATGCGATAGAAGCTCCCAGAATAACACAGACAGTACTGATAGATGCGTGTTTGGTGACAGAAAAGAGATATAAAGGAAGATATCCTCCACAGGATGCCATCTATATGCAGTTCAGAATCAGACAGAACATCTTCCCCTACACCATGAAATAGATATTTCTCCACTGACTGGTAGAGTCTGTTTGTCACCTGGGGTCCAGGCATGCTACTGTGGTGGTGCTGTGTGGCATTTGAGGTAGGGCTGTGGTGTGACAGAGATTCATCCTGTTGCTCCCTTGTGAGCCTCACAAACTCGGGGCTCTGAGCCACCATGAAGGAGTTTGACTAACTGAAGTTGCCACCGTGGACAAGCTGCAGGGAGACAGGAATGTTAAGGAAGCCTAGCAATGTGCTGGTTCCAGCCCTGGGTCTTGGAGATGCTCTCACGAGGGCTAAATTGTGCAAGAACAAAGCTTCTCTACCCAAACTAGAAGCTGAAGAACCAAGTCAAATAAAAGCAACTGAGCGTCAGGCCCAGTTAGCCTTGCTATTACACATGGAGATATTGGTTATTCTGAAAAGGATGGAGACAGGAAGCCGAGATAAGGGGTGATCTAAGGATGGTCATAGCTCATAGCCTGACTGCCGGCTCCACAGATGGGTTCAATTTGTGATTACTACAGAGCTGTGTATTGATATCTTGTTCTCACTCTTCATGCATGTACATATATATTATATTTCGATAAAAAGAAAAAAGTCAGACTGAAGTGTCTCGGTCCAGACCTACCTTATTCCTGGCATAGACTAAGAACTTGTGTTCTGTGTAATGTGCTTCTAAGAGCTCATTTGTTTCTAAGAAACACAAAATTACTTGCAAATTATATAAGCAAAATGCAGTTTCTGGAACTCTCGTGTGAGTGCAAACATGAGACCTTAGTCGTAGCTGGAGCCACAGCTTCCGGGAAGAAGGCACCAGGACTATCGCTCCGGTGTTCTTTGTCTCGTAACGCTGCTTTACTCTGCGCTCCCTTGCCTCCAGCCTGGCTCACTGGAGTGTCTACTCTTTGACCTTCGTGGCTGACGTGGCCAGCAGAGCACGCATCTTCCGCATTTCCTTCCACAAAAGAAGTGAAATCCTACTTTGGCAGTTGTGTGTGTACTTCGGAGCCCATGAGTACGGCCCTGGAGATGGAGCGCTCTGATTGGCCAGATCAGCGTCACGTGTCCACTCCTGGAATGAGGACGCTGTTCCTCATGCCAGTCTCACAACCATGATGGTAAGTGAGGAGGTCCCCAAGGGAAGTCGAACCATTGTTACCAGAGAAAAGACACTGGGTGCTGGAAAGGAGTAGCTGACGCTCAGCGTCTCTGCCTGTAAACTGCATCAAATGCTGAGCCCTTGGATCCCCTGCTGAGAAACAGAAGTTTCATGAGTATTTTTTGCAAACCAGAGGATTTGGGTTTCTCTCAGACAAGGATGGGTTTCTTATTCCTAAAATTCTGCAAGAGAATGGTTGTCTTCTTTCACACATTTATCTATTAATGTAATTTATGTGCCTTTTATAATTAATATTAATCACCATAGGGGATTTGTACCTGTGCGTAACATATCTTGAGGTCTGGGGATATAGCTCGGCATTGCAGTGCCTGCCTGGTAAAAACAAATTCCTGAGTTCTATTCCCAGTACACAAACAAACAAACAAACACCACTGTGCTCATATATTTTTTGTACCAGGGACCAAAATCAGGGTCTTGCCCACGCCAGGGAGGTACTTGTGCCACTGAACTGTCTCCCCAGCCCCATATCTTGGTTGTTTTTTCTTCCACTCCCCTCATTGGGATACTACTTTCTCTGCCAGAAAGGATAACCACGAGACATTTCTAGGTAAGTGGAGGGCTTTGGACCACACTCGAGTGAAATGAATCAGACACACATGTTAAATAGCGTTACATGGGTTGGATCCTGATGCTGGAGGATTTCTCCATGCAAGGCAGTGATTGTTAGCATGGTGATTTGCAGAAATAAAAGTGAACTTGTCTGGCTCTTTTGATTCTGGTAGTGAGGTGGAGGAGGAGGTAAAGATAGAGGTAGAGATGGAGATGGAGAGGGTTAGGGGTAGAGATAGATACATAGAGATGTATATTATATCATATATTACATTTATTTAGAACTTTTACATTTTATGGTCATTTCGACATTGGGGGAGATTGGGAGGTCACACTATGACAGAGCCTAGCGATCACGGTGGATGAGGACACACGCTATAACGACTTCCAGCCTGGCTGTCAGGCGGCCCTCAGCAGCAGCGTTCACATTGGCATGCCCACCTCATAAAGACGCTCTAAAAGGACACTTAGAACTGCTTCAGAAAGTGGCAACAATAAAACATTTCCCAAGCACGAGGGAGGGATATTCCGAGGAGGATCAACGGCCATGTGTCTTCTATGGTTATAATTGTTTAATGTAAACACTCCCTGTATATTGTGTGATCACACCTCATAGGGACAGAGACTGAGAGAGTGTGAGAGAGCTACTTACACATGTATTATCTTTCATGTGCTTCACACCTTCTATTTTAATGAAGATAAATGAGGCCCTGAGAAATTAAGTGACTCCCAAAATCACACAGATGATTTCGGGCCAGCCAATTTAAAACTGTCTCTTTCCAATTAATTACGTATGTCAGTGTGTCTGTCCTCAGATAAGCAGAGTGATCTTTTGCAACAGAATTTTCTGTGCTGTGTAGCACAGTGCTTGGTATCATAGGATGTTTCAGGGCCTGTACTTACTAGATGCCAGGAGCATCGTATGTCAAGCTGTGAGACGCTAACATGTCTCTAGGCATCTTCCAAGATAGGTTGAGAATCACACAGCCTGGTTGAGAACCACTGCTTTAACAACAGTGATGAAATACAGCGAGCAAGATGAGTAGTCAAACCAACAAAAGGAAAAATAAAGGAGTGAGTGAACGGACAGGAATAAATGCAGTAGCGGCGATAAGTCAGTGCCTTGGAATAATAACTCAATGTAAGTGACCCCAGCTCCGCAAGTAAAAGATACAAGTGGACAGATTAAAGAAAAAATTCAATATACTGTTGTATTTAAGAGATTCATTGACTCTTTGAAAAGAAGTGGACTGAACGTCAAAGATTAGAGACAATATTCCGTGTGCTAAGCCTTAAAAGCAAGCAAAGGCTCTGAAGTTTTATTCTCAGGCAAAGTAAATTTGAAAATGAAATTGAACAATTGTGACAAAGAAGGTCACTGTTTAAGGAATGAGAAACAGGTAACAGGAAGAGATTACAATGATAAAGAAATGCATGAAAAATACAGGGGTTCACAACTTCATGAACAAACTCTACTAGAAATAGAAGATGAAACCCCGCAACAATTAGTCATACTGGATAATCTCAGTATCACACATTTGCAAATAGAAAAACTAATCAGAAATTAACAAAGAAATATCAAAATTGAACCACACTTTTGAAAAGATAGACATAATAAATATCTGCAGAGTGTTTACTAAAATAGAACACATACTTTATGAGCAGTACATAGAACATGCTCTAAACCAGAGCATCTGCTCGTGCCTAAGCTCTGCTTTAATAAATATAAGATCATCTAAACCCATATATGCTTTCAGCTCCTGGTGCAAATAAATGAGAAAGCAATAGTAAAAGAAACCAAAGACATTTTACAAACACCTGAACATTAAACACCATAATCCTGAAGTCAGCAGAGCACAGAGGAAATTGAGTTAGGAGTTCAAGCTTCCTTAGCATCAAATAATACTTCTAGAACATCCACCGGAGGCTGTACGACACAGTGAGAGCAGTACTAGGAGAAACACCATTGAATAACCTGATCAAGATCCTAGAAAATGAAGAGCATTTCAAACCCAAACCCAGTATCAGGAAAGAAATTATAAAGATCCGTGAAGATGTTAATGAAATAGAGACCTTAAAAATACAAGGAAACAATATTGAATTAAAAGGCTGGCGAAATGGCTCAGTGGTCTAAAGCCCCTGCTTAGACAAGCTTAGGCAACCACAGAACCACATGCTGTGCCAGCCCAACCTCCAGAGCAGGCTGAGCCAGCCATAATATAAATAAATAAATAAATAAATAAATAAATAAATAAATAAATATTAAAAAGTGTCGACCGTAATGATTTCTTCCCAGGCCATGATGATGCACGCCTATAATCCCAGCACCTGGGAGGCTGAGGCAAGAGAATTGGTGTGAGTTCACGACCGGCCTGGGCTACAAAAAGTATGCTCAAGGCCAGCTTTAACTGTATAGTGAAATCCTGTCTCAAAAAGACAAAAAGAATGTTGAATTAAAGAGCTGGTTTTCATATATACATATATGTATATATTTAGTACAGGGTCTACAAGGTACAGGAACTACAATGTAGATCTATATAGATCAGACTTGTAGTGATTCTCCTGTTTGCAGTCTCCCCAAGTGCTGCAATTACAGGCATGCGCCCAGTCTCAGTTATTGTGTCAGCACACCCCAGGGGCAGGGCCAGCATGGCATGCTGGGGATCAAACCCTGGCCACTGCGCTCCGCATAAGCAGGTGCTTTAGTTCACTGAGAAGAGCTGGTTTTCAAAACAAATAAGCAAGAGAGAAAAATCCTTAGCCAGTATTACTAAAAAATGGAAATAAAAGTGTTATGGTTTAGATCTAGTTGTCCCCCCAAAGCCTCATGCATTCATTGGGCAGGGACTTCTATCGATTGAGACTTGACTCATGATCCACCGGGATTATGTGTTTTAGTACTGATCTAGAGTTTGAGACTTGAACCATGATCCCTGGGATTATGTGTGTTGAGTACTAGAATAGGCTGAGGCAGAGAGCCCGAATGTAATATAAAGAGAGACAGAGAGACAGACTCAAGCTGTTCCTCTCTGCTCCCCTGGATGGTCGATTGCCTCTTTCGCCATTGCTGCTGTTCTGCCACCATGAACTGGATACCCTCTGCCCTGTGCAACTCAGCCTTGGCACAGCTGAGTACGGGCTGAAACCTCCACCAACTGTGAGCTAAATAAACCTTTCCTTCCTTCATTTTGAGTGTGGGGTGTTTGTCCCAGCAACGCATAAAAGGTAACTAACAAAAAGATTCAAATTTACGCAATTAGAAATCAAGAAGGTGAACAGATATCACTGTAATCTAAATCATTAGATCATTAGTAACTACAATGAAAAATTGTACTCAAACGCATTGCACAATCATAAATCTTAAATAAATTCACAGATTCATAGACACATACACATTACCAAAACTAAATAACCAAAACTGAACCAAGATGTACAAACCTGGAACAATGCAATAACAGACAATGTAATTGAAAAAGCAATAAACTGTCTACTAATTGCAAAAGACTCCTGGCCTGCTGGGTTTACCATTGAGTTACACAGTACCCTCAGCTAGGACCTGATACCAGTGTCCCTCAAACTCGTTCATCACATGGACAGGACAAGAAGTCTTCCAAACGCATTCCTGGAAGCTATCATTGCCTTCATTCTGAAACTAGACAAGAACCTGACTGGAACAGGAAGCCAGAGGTCAGTTTCTTTAATAAACATAGAAGGAGGGCCAGGGAGGTGGTGCAGCTTCATCGGTGTCTGCCTAGCAAGGGCAGAGTCATGAGTTCAATTCCTGGTACCTCCCCAACCACCCCACCGCCAAAAACACCTCCACGTAGACGGAAAGATTATCAGCAAGCGAATGACGCCAATGCCACACATATAATGGCTAACTAATAGATTTCATTCTAGAGACGCAAGATGCAAGCCCGACACGTAAAAATCAATAAATGAAACATGTCACATAAACAGAAGCAGGGACATAAGTCATATAGGCACTTGTGTAGACACAGGGAAACTCTTCGACAAAATCCAGCAGCCATTAATGATTGAAAAAATAGGTATGCAAGGATCTCGCCACACTCTGCTGGAAGCCGTCGACTGAGACTCCAGCCTCCAACGCCATAGTGAATGGAGCAAAGCTGAACACTCGCCTTCAAGGTCAGAAACAAGACAAGGTTGCTCACCGTCACCGCTCTTATTCAATATAAACGCAGAAATAACACACCCGAAAAAAAAAAAAAAAAGAGAGAGAGAGGCACTGTTGGAATGTACAAGAGATTCCTACAATTAATAAGCAAATTCAGCAGGGTAGCCAGATAAAAAACTAACACACACACACACACACACACACACACACACAAATCAATAGTGTGATTTTTTGTTGTTTCATTTTAGTTTTCTAAGCAAACTTTGCGCATCTCTCTCTGGTCCCCTAAACAATTAATTAGAAGATACCATCATGCAACGCAGCACCTATTGCTGAAGTCCTGTTACTTTGTTTAGTGAAAGTTTGTAACATTTGTAATGTCCGGCTTTTATTGCTATTTCTTATTCCTTACAAAGCATAGAAATTAAAAAATAATGTGCTCTTACATTAATAATGAGCTCATTAAGAAAGAAGTTAGGATCGCGTACCACTGACAATAAGACCAGGAAAAATGAAACTCTTTGAAATTAACCTGAGCAAGAGAATGATGGCCCTTTATGATGAGAAATACAGTGCTCTGAAAAAGGAGATCGATGAGGACAGCACGAAAGAAAGAAAGAAAGAAAGAAGGAAGGAAGGAAGGGAGGGAGGGAGGAAGGAAGGGAGGACAGCTCTTGGAGAGGCAGAATCAATAGAGCCAGAAGGGCTCTTCTTCCGGTACTGATCTATAGATTTCACGCAGTTCCGACGATGTTCACTAGCATTTCTCACAGAACTAGCAAAAACAACGCTCCAATTAACTGGCGCCAGAGGAGACGCAACACAGCTTTTGCTGGAGCAAAGCAGGAGGATCACAGTCTCAGATCTCAATTTATATGACAAAGCCACAGTGATTGAAAGCTAACATATCACTGGCACGATGACAGGTACGTGAGTCAGTGGAGCAGAATAGAGGATGCAGAGACCACCCCAGGCACACTCGGCCATCTCATCCTTGGCAAAATTGCTGAAAATATCCACCGAGGAAAGACAGACTCTTCAGCAAACAGTGCTGGAAAACGGCCTGCTGGAAGATAAAATAGGTAAAAATTGAAGTGAAACGTATCGGTAAAGACTTCCTGAACAAAGGGCTACTCGTGTGAGAAGCATCGACAATCAACAAACAAGATTTTATCGCATTAAAATTTTCTGCCCAGCAAAGCTAACAACCAATAAATAAAGAGTCAATCTGCACGAAAACAATGGCTAAAAACGCTTTGGACAGAGAACTTTATCTATCTAAAATATCTAAAGAACTAAAACCTT